>CAVNZG010000997.1:0-37137 GCA_963693315.1 Diogma glabrata
ATATCGCTCGCTAACAATGACACTCTGACTGCCGAACACCCCACGGCCCCACATGACTGAGCGAAGTCGATTGAGCGATTTCGGAGTTCAGTCAGAGTGGCAATTTCTATAGCCTTAGCATGTGCAATCTTTGCTTCTATCAGTCTAGGTTGCACTGCTAATCGTTACACGCTTCTTAGCTTGTAAAAGATATTTGTTACTTCTTCGTTATTTTCCTAACTATATATTTAGGGTTGTGTCTAAGACTTTAGCAGAAATCAAACAATTCTTGATTTTCATGTAATAAATTAAAATAGTTGTGAATTTATTTATAAAAGTCACTTTGGAGAAAATATCAGTAAAACGATGCACCTTCATTTAAAGCTAAGTTAAATTTTTCTTTATGTTAGAACGATCGAAGCAATTCGCAACATTGGACCTTATAACTGTTCATCAACAAATAAAAACAATTAAAAATTTAAATTTAGCACAAAAATCATAAAAACTCGATAAAATAACACGGTTTTATTTGACATGCAATTTTAGGATGTGTGCTGCTATGCTCGGTTTGTTTTCAACATAAAGCTTATAGTTTTTAATTTAATGATTTTAATCAACTAAATAATTGAAAATAATGTGACACAAATAAAAGATTTAAATATGTTTAAAAATATTATGCATACAGTTTGACAACAACCCACTATTATATTATTATCTTTGATTTACATTGAATCAATTATTTACAATTGATTTAAAATATTTACCTTCAAAAACTTTTAACCTTATATCGACTTATATCGACTGGTACAATTGTAAATATAAACTAAGATAATAGCTTAGTTAGATCAAATATATTTAAAATGGTCTGTTTTGGTTTAAAGGGCTCGCTATTACAATTTGTTAAGAACTCTGTACACGGGCCTCGGTTTATATCTCGAACTCATCCCAAGAAACCTCGACATCTGAACACGCGAACACAATGTGACTTTTTGTAAGTTCGAAGTATAACTGACGACTTTTTCCGATCGAATGATTACGAATGATCTTGGAAAAATATTGAAGATTTGAGTTTTGACAAACCCGTTTATTAAAAACATTAATTAGACAGTTATTGATGAAAGGAGCATGCATGTGAAACTCTACGTGTTTAATCTTTGATAAGAGAACAAGAGCTGATACAAGTTTGAAATTGGAAAACGTCTAAGAGATTATGGTATAATACCCCTCTAAAAGATTGGGTTTGCTTGAGCGTTTTCTACGCTTGGGATATATATATTCGGCACGTCCTCAAAAGAGTTTCCTCATCGTCAGTATTGTAAACAGCTAATTAAAAAGGTTAACCATTATCATGGAACATTATAGACGTAAACAAATATTTTTATTCGCTAGTAAAAACATTGGCTTAGCTTGACAAATCATTTTATTTATTTATTTAATTTCTTAAAATTAACATTGCTCTTACTTCAGAGTATTAAAGTCACCTTAGGTAGTTTTGTTCACAAACAATTATTTTATCTATATTTACTTTTCCTATTTTTTCAATTAAATTTTTTATTAAATATCATTATTTTTTAATTTAATATTCAAATTATGAATTTTTGTGGCTTAATAATAATGAGAAAAGACAAAAACGTTACCACTGGTTTCTATAACAAAATCTTACAAAATATTTAATTTATATTAATACAAATTGACATTTTTCAATATATTTATGAAATTTATTTAATTGGAGGTCATGGGTCACAAATTTTAATGTTAAAGTATCATTCGACCAGCGATTTATATTATTATCGCAATCGAGATTTTTTCGTTACTGAAAATACTTTGTAAATGTAGGAATCGATTGATTTGTGTCAGTATTCCAAAAAGTATCAGGTTAAAATATTATTGCGGGTGCACTCCGGATTAGCTTGTCTCTAAATTGGGTAAATACAGCTTGGGAATCGTCTACTGCAGCCAAATTCTGTAATTGTGAAGCGGTGAAGTGATAAGTTTTTTAATGAAAAGAAACGAAGAAATTTTTATCACTTCACCGCTTCACAGTTACAGAATTTGGCTGCTGATTTGGTCATTAAATGAAGTAATGACTAACACCCGGTTAATTGAGTAAATGAGTTTATTGATTCACCATTAATCGGTACATCAACAATATTCTCTAACTAGAACACTTTTTCTACAACCCCAGACAGTTGATTGCGGATGCAGACAGCCAGCTCCAACAGTTGATCGCAGAAGTTTTCAGTAGTAATTTCCTAAGAATGGTGATAATTCCAAATTTTCATTTGCGAAACTTTCGAAAGCAAGATTATTGGTAATTAACGAGGGCTATTATCAATTATGAGAATTTATTTAATTTCCAGAAAATTGTGAGAATTTATCACCGGTCGAAGTAAATTCGTTTAATAATTGTTTTGTCAACTTATAAGTAAATAATATTCATATATAATATCACGAGTCGTCAAATAATAGTCGATTATTTTTCATAATCATTATTACGAATGTCATTTGAAATTTTTAACCTCAAATGGCATGAGTGGTAATGTTGAAAAATAATCGACTAATAATTTGGTGACGAGTTGTATTTAGCAGACAATTTAACGAACAGAAATAGTAACATTATTTCATACAACATAATCATACATAATAAAATATTATTTCATCTTAGTAGGCGCATAAATGTTATAAATTTGTAATTTATTTTTGACAAATAAACATAAACATGCAATCATTTATGTATGAAAACGGACATTTTTACTATTTGCAAATTGCATTTTCACATAATTTTGTATGTGAATTTTTGTTTTAAATTAATATATTAAGTAGGCCGAAAATATTCGAAAATATTCGCTGTTCCTTCCCACCAGAGAAAAATAATCGAAACAATTCGTTTTGATTTGTTAAAAAATAGTAAATGAAGCGTTTTTATTGGACCTTAGCGAAACTTTATTTAGTGAGTTGAATTGTCATTACTATTACAAAATTTGCTATACACTTTATAACGTTCCGTATTTTTTATTTCTTTACAATATTACGCTTAGTATATAACAGCACATCTTTGATGACCCGCCACAAAATGAATGAACTTGGTTTGAAAGTTTGAATTTATTCCGCATACAACCCGGATCTGGCCCCATCTGACTACCATTTATTGTCTCTGCAAAACCAACTTGATGAAAAAATTAGCCGACAGAAGAGCCAATGGAAATAACTTGGCCAAGTTTTTTGTCGATAAACCACAGAAGTTATATACCGACGGAATAATGAAACGACCCATAATATGGCAAAAGGCTGAAGATAATATATCACAAATGTATTTGATTATCTTTAATTTTTAATAAATAAAATTTTCATCCGAAAATTGAACAGAAAACGGCAGTTACTTTTTGAATTACCTAATATATTAGCCGTGTTCGATTTGACTGAAACAACTGAAAAATTGAATGCAATTATTGTTGTTTTTTCAGTTGTTTCAGTCAAATGGAACGCACCTATTGTTCCATTTTTCAACCTTATTTCAAATTGGCCTTACTCTCAATTCGATAAACATAATTCCCAAATCCCCTTCTGGGTTCGATCACTGATTAGTAAGCACAAACACCAGGTTTTATTTAGTATTTAACACCTTAATTGTTCCACAACAACAGGAAAACAGTACAGCAAACAATATTCCTAACTAGAATATTCTTCCAAGAGCTTCCGCAACTCCAACGGTTTATTGTAGAAATTTTCAGTACACAGCGTCCAAAATAATACACAAAATATTTCTACTCAATAGCACTTAAAACTTTATTTACAAAAAATAATTTAAAAATAACTTCTATTTACACGATTTTATATGAACGGTAAAGTTTTCTTTACTACTAATTTCACTTAAACTATTTCCAATATCGCACTTTTTACATCATCCATCGCAGGTTAAAATAAAACTGAACTAATTCAACAAGAGAAAATTCCTTATATATAATTCTACATAATTTCTCGATTACTCGAGGTCACGTTCTTTATGAAGAAACCTCGAGAAATTATAATGAATATTCGATGTCATCATTCTATTTAATACGTTGAAAACCATTTAATTTTATTTCATATTGACCCTTGTTCTGAGAATACAACAACAACACTATTCATTTCATTCATTTGTTGTTGTGCTTTGTTATGATTTTTCTATAACCGTAACAATTTCAATGCCCGACCAAATTTAGATCTGTATTGGCGACAGTTTGTACCAGCTTCTACAGTATTAGAGGCAAAAATTCCAGCTCTGATACTATAAACGGCCGGTCATACACACAAAAAGTGTTCAGAGCCCTCCTCCTCTTCAAGACAACACCTACAGACAGAACTTTCAATAAGTTCAACGGTAAAAAGGTGTTTATGTCCCAAAGTGCTGAGAGTTGTCCTTTTCAGTCTTAAAAGACAATTAACTTTTTTATAAAATGTAGATGAACATCTTACTTTGGCTGCCTGTTGACGACGCATTCTACAAAGCTTTCATTTTGAAATCTGCATCAACCTTTAATAATGACAAGGCAAACGTTTATGATGTCCCTAAAAGACGGGTTCCAGACCTGGATATTTAATGACCGCTCCAGCCATTGCAAGTTCAACCGCTTTTACGTTGCCCGGAATGCCACTGACCTCGAACCCAAAGCAGTTTGATGATGTTGAGTTTCGCTATCCCACAAAAATTTGTTCTACACTCATTGAAGAGTTTGGAAGTAGTTCGCTGGAGGACCATACGGATCAAGATCCTCCCTCCACCTTCCGCTCTAGAAGAGATTATCAGAGTTCAGCGGGCTTCTCAAAGTTATATACTTTGGTCATGACGTCACTATTCATATCTATTTCCGGAAGATCTGTCAAGTATGTGACCATGACCGCATGTTTTCCCTCTGTTTACCCACGTTCCTACCATATGTGTATTTTGAGCCCTTTAAGACATGTACTCTATACATGTAGATGTAAGGAGCCAGACCCAAAAGCATTTATGTGTGCTACAATTGCAGCATTATTATTGATTTAAGTCAGTCAATAATGTTTTAACATTTTATCAGCTAATTGCATTGTTGCGTCTCTACACAATATCAATTAATAATACAAATTTCTGTCTACATACATAGATAATGAACATTTTTTTTGTAAAATTTAGTCAGTATTACATGTAGATGTAATACAGTTGTTCAAATTTATGTAATTGTAGAGAAGTTGTTTGGTGAGATGATATATAGAAATGGTTGACTTGCATTATATTGCGGGGTATGGGGAAATTATAAAGTTTTGTGCAATGAAGAGTATAATCAAAGAGAAACAAAAAATGGAGAATCTTACTATTTATACTCGACCAACTGTTTGATCGAAATGATTATTTAATTTTAAATCAAAAGGGTAAGTGCAATGGTTATGTAAAATTAAATCAAAACAAGAACATTATGTAATTTGAAATTAAAATAAAAGGATCATTATGTAATTTTTAAGATCCAAGTTTTCAACTTTTAAATCTGCAGATAAAAATTGAAATTTTACAAGTGTAAATAAATTGTAGTATCAAATTTCATTGAAATTTTCATTTGTGCAGTTCTTTTACAATACCAAATAATAAAAGCAGCAATTTGTCTGTAATATTGTTGGTTTACGAAAAAAAAATTAAAGGTTTCTTAAATTTGGAAGTTGTCCAGGTGCATTGAAAAATTAGCTGGTGTAATTGTATAAGTGGATTAACGAGAGAAGGAATCTACAATATCAGTGCATGAAATGATTAAAACAAAAAGTCTATTTGTTGATGGTTTTGAATTTGTAATTGGAATGTTAATGGGACCTCAAGAAAATGGCATCAAATTACAGCGATCATCTTATATACTTATAATGTAAGCTTTTTTGTTTTTTAATTTTTATAATTTATATAAGCAATAAATTGTATCATATAATAAAATATGATATATTTTTTTTTTTTTTTGATAAAATGTGTTGTGTAATAGGGTTTAGAATATGTGTCACAACAACACATAAATACCTTTTAAGACCTAGGTCTAGACCTGGGTCCCACAACAACTGGCGTTCTAAGGTGTAGATTAACGCTTTTTTTAAACATCTGTGGGTTGAAGCCACCTAAAACTAAGTGTTCCGGCAAGCTATTCCATTTGTACGCAGTTCGGACAAAGAAGTCTCTCTGCGATCTGTCAGTATGACAGCGCGGGATCTTTACCGTTTCACCGGTTGCGGCAGCCGAATGCCGAGTGGAACGGGGGTAAGAATAAGTTTGAGGCATGATGCCGCTGATTTCATCTGAGCACTGCTGATGACGATATTTGTAAAAAACAACGAGGTCAGCAACAGTGCGACGATATTGTAGGGAATCAAGTTTTGATGTCAAAGTTCGATCACCCACAATTCGTATAGCTCGCTTTTGAACAGAGTCCCAGAGGGCCAAGATGGAAACAGAAGCAGCACCCCAAACTTGACAGCAGTACTCCATACAGGGACGAATATAGGACTTATAAACATGGAGCAATTGGTATGGAGTGAAAATTTTTTTGCATCTATTTAGAAGGCCGAGTTTTTAGACGCGCTTTTTGCCATCGCCATTACATGATCGTTCCAGAGTAGGTCATTTGAAACTGTGACACCCAATAAATGAATGTTTTTACATTCACCTATTGGTTCATCACACATACTAAATAAAATATCGTTGGGGAACTCGGTCTTTAATCTGGAAACAATCAACAGCTGTGTTTTGGTAGAGTTGAAATTGACAAGGTTTTGGTCACCCCAGTCGGCGACTTTATTCAGGTCTTTGTTCACGTTTATGGCAGCGTCTCTCCGGGCAGGATTAATTCGTTCGTGCATTTTACCTTTTGAAGGAAGGGGCTCGAACGACTTGTGCAGAGTACTATCATCTGCAAAACTATTTATTGGGTTGCTGGTGGTTTTCAACAATTCGTTGATATAAATCAAAAATAGGGTTGGGGACAATACTGAGCCTTGGGGTACACCGCCGTTATTAGTTTAGACTCAGAAGAAAATCCGTCTAAGGTTACCGAAATGTATCGGTTGGATAGAAAATTTTGAATCAGCTTCACAACATTGGGATGAAAACCGTACGCAACGAGCTTGTTGATTAAGTTGGCATGCCAGACTCGATCGAATGCCTTGGAGATGTCTAAAGCGATGACGTATGTTTCACCACCTTTATCAAGTATGCTGTTCCAACAATGCGCTACATAGTTTAATAGATCGGTAGTTGATCTTTTGTTTCGAAAACCGTATTGGCTGTCGGATATTAAATGATTTTCTTCCAGAAATTTTGAAATATGCCAACATTTCGTATAATACAAACTGAAACTAAACTAAATAAAGGTACCAATATTCCGGCAATGTAGAACTTTAAGTAATCTTTTTTTTGTTTAATAAAATGTATTGTGCAAAGGAATTACAATACGTGTCACAACAACACATAACGACACAAGATCTTGGTTTTACAACAAAATACGTTCTGGGATGTTGATAGATTTTTTTTGTTTTTATATGTATCTTTAAATAATATACATATAACTAAAATAATTTTTTCTACTACCCAACATAAAAAATCTACTTTCGATGTTTGTTTATTGAATCGAAAACTTCTTTTTCGTCACCGGTGATAAAAAAACCTATACGAATTACTTTCGTACCTAGTGACGAAAGTAATTTTTTAAAAGCCATCTATTTTCTAATTTATTAACTAGAATAAACCATCCTAGAATACCCGTTAAGACAATCAATTGATTGAATGAAATAATTTTGTGTGTGTTAATTTGTCTCTGTTTGGAGGATGACGTTAATTTATTTTTGAATTATTTACGGACAATTTACATTAAAATTGTAAAAATAATAATAGTTAAATATATAATATTCATATATTCTTTTTAAATAGTATAATAAAAAACAGTTGGTGTTAAGACATTTTTAAAAAATATTATTTCACCTATTTATTTAACAAAAATGAAAAAAAAATATTTATTTTACGTAAAATAATTTACGTTGTGTTAAAATATATCAAGAATTTACGTAACGTCATACCCATTCAAAAACTAAATCAAAACTGATATTTTTATTTTAGAAATCTGAATTTGATTTTGTTTATGACAAAGTACAAACCGTCTTTAGTTATAAGCATACTAGACGCAAAATTCAAAAACAATAAACCTTCAAAGATGTATTATTTAATGATTTTAAGAACATTATAGAGTAAATAGAATAATAATATAAGATTTTGTTGTGTAAATAAAATAAAAATATAACATCATGAATAACTATATGTATGGATATGTAAAAAATTAACGAAAAAAACAATAAGGCTTGTAATTAAAGACAGCTATGTCTTTGACATAAAAATTGGATAATTTATCCATATCGAGTCATCTATTTTTTAATAGCAGAAATATAAATACACATATACAATTTTAATTTGTAACAGTATATGTTTTAAAATGTGAATTGTGTGTAATTATAAATGAAAATGTTTAAAAATTAATAATAATTTTTAAAAAAGTAGTAGAAAAAGTACAGTCTTCTACTCGTCGAAAATCATATTTTGAATCTCGCGACCATTACCAACCTCGGCTATCGCCTCGGCTGGTAAACTGTCCCCTCGTTTCAAAATATGCTGTTTTCGGCATCGTTGAAGAATATACTATTTTGTTTCACTAGGACAAAAAATGATGGATTTTGGGACGAGTAAAAATGTTGCGGTGCGATGCGATAGCGGAGTACTGCAATTTTTGGAGTTCCAAAATCCATTTTTTGTCCGAGTAAAACAGTAAATTTTTTCTCCAACCGTTATTTAATAAAATTTGAAAATATTCAACATTTAAATTATATTTAATTTACAACTAAAACTAAATCCAAGCAACCATATCAATTTTTTGTCAAATAAAAATAAATTTCCTATTCAAACTTTGATTTTTGTTTTGCATAGAAATATAGATTTGTTTATTTTTTATCCTAGTACAAAAACTAATAGTTTTTGGAACTGCTACCATGACAACTAGATGCAACACACAAATGACATATTTTTTGTATATTATTCCCCAACAAAAAGTGCTATTTTTAGTCCGGTTGGAGAAAATAGCTATTTATGTATTAAGGGCGTAAAGTTAGTCTTTTTTGTTTGAGAGTGAAATCGGCTAACGCCTCGAGCAACAAACACTCGAAAGCAAAAAAGATACTTTATGCCCGAATTGCATACAAGTTTTTGTGTACGAGTAAGATTCTGTATTATTTACATAAATTAAAATACATATATTTACACAAAATAGTGTAATAAACTTCGTCCAGAATGGGTTAATTTAATAACCAATACATTCGGCAAAGATGAATTAAAAAGTTAACTCCTTTTAACTAATACAAATTAGCATAAATTAATGTAAATTAAATTTGTTATACAAATGTTTACATCAATGAATTAAAAAGGGGTGTGGCCTATTGTTTCTAGAACCAACTACAGTGAGTACCAGAAGATTCTGCTTATTTGTTTTCGAATATAAATAAGCGAACAAAATATCAGATAGTCAGTTTTAATTTGACAATTAAAAGTGTTTATAAATATTCGCAAGTATAAGGAATAATCGGTGGTACTTGAGCCTGGGTACTAATAGTAAAAGAATTTGAACTTAGGGGAATAGTAAATACAGATTTTACGATTCCGAATATTATTGATTCAAATTGTGGAAAAGCGGTGGTACATAAATTGGAGACAATAGAATTTATTGTAATTAAAATCGGAAGTTGCTGTAACTGGTTGATAAATAAAGTTTGAGATTTTGTTAACTAAAGATCTGTCTTTTTACTGTCGTATTTGCTCAATAATCTAAAAGAACCAACGAAGAGTCGTTACAGTGGTGTCAGAAGTGGGATTATTGAAACAATGGTCAAGACAGTAAATATTAGTGATCTCAGCCAGACCCAGCTGAAGGATGAGTTGAGGAAAAGGAATGCTCCAATCCATGGAACGAAGGCACAACTTGCATTCCGGCTGCGTAAAGTTTTAGAAGAAGAAGGTGGAAACACAGAGGTCATAGAAATAGAGCTGGAGGAAGCTCCGGTTCAGAATGCCCAACAAATGATCCGATGATGGTGTTGATGAAAGAAATGATGGCACAGCAACAACAACAACTTGCTGATATGATGGCCAAACAAGGAAACAATCTGATGGCCCGACAAGAGAAACAGGCAGCAGAACAAAAAGTAGAGCAACAACAACAACTTGCTGATATGATGGCCCGACAAGAAAAACAGGCAGCAGAACAAAAAGTAGAGCAACAACAACAATTTGCTGATATGATTGCCAAACAAGGAAACAATCTGATGGTTCGACAAGAGAAACTGGCAGCAGAACAAAAAGTAGATCAACAACAACAACTTGCTGATCTGATGGCCCGACAAGAAAAACTGACAGCGGAACAAAAATTAGATCAACAACAACTACGTGAAGTAATCGAGTAACGTATCTCCAGTGCGGAGGTTAAAATCAACAACATGGAAAGGGAGCTGCGGAAAGTTAACGAAGAACATGAAGAGAAACTACGTAATCTTTTGAGTGAATTACGCCAAGAAATAGCACAAGGAAAGTCAGGTAACATGATCAATCCATCAACTACTTCAGCCCCAGCTAGAGTAAAAACACCCGCATTTGATGGATCTACATCGTATCAGATATTTAAGATGCAATTTGAGATAGCAACAACTGGGGTTGATCACCAGCAAAAAGCAAACGCGCTTATATTGGCATTGAAGGGACCTGCTGCTGAAATTTTGCAGACACTATCAGCGACAGAGCGTGATTACTGCAAGCTAATGGAGGCCTTAGAAGTAAGATATGGGGAAAGTCATATGCAAGCTCTCCATCGCATGCAGCTCAAAACACGAAAACAAGGAGTCAGCGAAACTTTGCAAGAACTAGAGGCTGACATTGTGAGACTGGTAAATCTGTCATACCCGAACTATAACGCTGAACACCGAGACGAACTGGCAGCTGATACATTCATCAATGCTCTTCGAGATATACAAATGAGAAATCAGCTGTATCTAAGCGGGAAGAAATTACCTGCGGAAGTCTTAGCATTGGCCCTGCAAATGGAAGCCGGAAAAAGAGCGCATGGCTCAGATAGGGTACGTCAGATCGAAGTTGCTAAAGAACCACTAAAATCAACGCTTGATGAAGGGATCATGCGTGTCAAAAGTTTGGAAGATAAGCCTGAACGAAATCAACGAAGAAAATCTAGCAGAGTAAGATGCTGGAATTGCGGGCAGTTAGGGCACATCAGACGAGAATGCAAAACACTAGTAGTAGCAAAAGAAGGAGTAGTTCCAGTCCAGTTGCTGAAGCTCTCAAACAAGCAAGTGGATGTCAAAAAGGAAGGAGATTTTCGCGTTGAACACCGCAAGAGAAGGATACATTGTAACGCTGATAATCTTTCAAGAAGACCCTGTATTGAGGAGCGCAAGCCATGTAGCAGGACTGAGAGAAATGAGGCAATGAAAGTGAACCAAATTAAGTTCCAAACTCCTGACGATTGGTGTACCGAGGCAATTAAAAGAGAGCAGCTAAAGGATCCAGCTATGGCTCCAATATTGAAATGGAAAACCGAGGGAAGGCGACCGGAGTGGAAAGAGTAGCACCTTTAAGTACGGAAGTGAAATGCTACTGGGCGCAATGGGACTCACTATTGATGGACAACGGGATACTAAAAAGAAAATGGGAGTCCGCTGATGGAAAGAAAGTGTTGGAACAGCTGGTGTTGCCATCAAGTCGAGCAGAAGAGGTACTGGGAAAGCTGCATGGAAGTATTTCTGGAGGACACCTGGGAGTCAATAAAACCCTAACCAAAGGGAGAGGTTTTATTGGGTAAGGTATCGAACAGACGTGGAGCAATGGTGTCGGCGATGCGATACTTGTGCGGCGAGCAAAGGACCAAAGACTAGAACTCGAGGAGAGATGCAACAGTACAATGTGGGAGCCCCAATGGAGAGAATTGCTATAGACATCGCGGGGCCATTTCCGGAAACGACAAAAGGTAACAAATACATCATGGTGGTCATTGATTACTTTACAAAATGGCCGGAAGCGTATGCGATACCAAACCAGGAGGCAGTTACGGTCGCTGAAACGTTAGTCAACGAATGGATTTGCAGATATGGAACACCGCTCGAGTTGCATACGGACCAGGGAAGGAATTTCGAATCTCAACTGATGGAAGAGCTGTGCAGAACACTCGACATTAAAAAAACACGAACTACACCTATGAACCCACAATCGGATGGAATGGTAGAACGATTCAACCGAACCATGGAAGAACATTTGTCAAAGGTAGTAGAAGCCAACCAAAGAAGTTGGGATAAGGATCTTCCGTTATTCTTGATGGCCTATCGTAGCGCAGTGCAGGATACGATATGTGAAACGCCAGCGAATATCATGTTCGGGAGAGAACTACATCTTCCTAGTGACATTGAGTTCGGCATCCCTGGAGGTCTGGTATCTACAAAAACAGATTATGTGGGACAACTAAGGGAGAAGATGAATAAAATCCATCAACAGGTTCGAGACCACATTAAGATTGCCAGTGACAAAATGAAAACCAGGTACGACATAAATGCAAATAGTGGCGGTTTTCAAGAAGGAGAATTGGTATGGCTATACACAGTGGCGTAGCTAGCATGGGTGGCACCCGGGGCGGATATTGTGGTGTCACCCCAAAAATAAAAACTGTCAATAATAATAAAAAGCCGATAAACGTAATTTATAATTTTTTTAAATTAATACAAATGAGCATTATTATTATAAGCCCGCAAGTAATTTTTAACTAATTTTAATTTGCTGAAACTGCTCTCACACGAAGCCACTAATACGCAAATAGTCATAAATAACTTTAGTGCGACCGTAAGATTCGGAAGAAATTCTAAAAAATCCCATTCTACGATGAATTTCAAAAAGTCTAGGTACACCCAGTTAGAAACTGTAACATTGGCCGCTTTTAAATGCCTCCTCACCCTTTGTATCTCTATGAGGAGTTCTGTTGCCAATACCGCATCATAAAAACCAGTAAATTTTGAAACCGATAATTTTAACTCTTCACTGTTCGCCAAAAGCTAAGTGTTTGTCTGCACAACCTCGAACAATGAAGCTAAATCTTGAACTGACTTCAGTCTAGTTCGGAGTTCAACACTGAATCGGTCAAGACATTCCAACATGTCCTTTTTAAGTTGAGCTCTCAGTGTCAGTCCAACATTAGGTGCAAACTCACCACCCGTTCGTTTTTTGCGTTTTTATGATGAATTCGGCTTTCCATTGGAATGTCATAGTCCTCCGATTTTTTCGCAGCAAGATCTATTGCCTCTTCTACAATGAGACTTCGTTATGAATTGACTCTATTTTTGTAGCTAATTGATCAATATTCAAGCCCGTGCTTTGCAATCCAATCTGAGCACAGATATTATTTCTCTTAGAATATCATTCCAAAACAAAAGATAGCAAAGAAACGAAAAATCACATGCTGCATTGATAAGGTTCTGTGCAGCGCCTCTGGTGTCTACATTTTCTTGTTGATCACTTAAATTCTCAATTTTAGCCACAATCCCATCAAAGTTTTCGGCCAATACTTTTACTGCAGCATAATGAGCACTCCAATGCGCTGTTAAGAGTATTTTAACTGTTGCTTTGTTGTGTTTAGCAAGTACTTCCCAGCGGCTAGTCAAAGCAGAAAAACATGTAAAAATGGCTTCCACTGACGAGTGTTGGCCGTATAAATTAATTGAATGATCTTTGCAGCCCACAAAAATTGCTTTGTTATTTTTTTCTTTAATAATAGCTTGCACTTCTCCATGTATACTACTCATAACAGCTGCATTATCATAACCTTTGGGAGCGACAATTCATAACATCTATACCATCATTTTCAAGATTTTACACTGAAAAAAACATGTCCTATTTCCAATCGAAATGCAGTTGTCTCAACCTCACCGTGCTGGCAGATATGGCGAATCGAAATACGAGATTGATTCAACAACCGCACAATGATAAGCCGATGCAGTTGAGACAATCACATGAAATATTTATGTGGAAATAAAATATAGTTCAATTAATCTCAAATACTTAAATTTTAAAATGAAAAATTCATGATATAAGGCCAAAGAAATATGTTTTCATGGAAATAGTTATTAACTTTATTCAACTACTGTTATATTGGATAGCACTTTATATTTTAATTACACCTCATTCTGTTATCAGGAAAATGTTACTGAGTACTGAGTAGTTGTCCCACTCACGGTGAAATTGTTTGTAAATATATATTTTCTTTGCATGAATAATAAACTGCCATCTTCGAGATGAGGTTATCATTACTTCAATTTTTTTTTCAGTGTAAGAATTTCATCGCTTAAATCAGCGGCATTTTTCCACGTAAAGGAAAAAATCCAAGGAATACTTCCTTGATTTCCACTTTACTACCATCAATTTTCACATAACGAATCACTTCTGACATTTGATAAATATGTGAAATGTCAGGTGTGCTATCAAACATAATTCCAAAATATTTAACCGATTTAATTTCGTTGACAAGCTTAAACTTTACGTGGATCGCTAAAACATTTATGAACTCATTTTGTATACCTGGTGACAAATATGATGCTTTTGGTGATTTACCATGCTCCAAATTCAAAATGTGTTCTTTTAACACTACATCATACTTTGACAATAGTTTGGTTAGTTCTAAGAAATTGCCTTTATTTGAAGAACTTTGTCCTTCATCATGTCCATGAAATGCTGGGTTTTGTTTAGATAAAAACAAAGTTATATCCAATAATCTTGATAAAAGATGTTTCCACTTCTGTTTTTTATTATATATTAATTGCAAGGCTGCGTCTCGTATCGTTTTATGAATTTTTAACCTCATTTCCAAAGTTTTCCACTTTTCAAAATTCTCCAGATGTTCATTTGAAGTTTCATGCTCGGCCAATTTAGGATTTAGTTTCCACCGCTTCTGATATCCAGTAGTAAATGTTGATTTTGTATTATTATTATTGGTGACAGCAAATACACGACAACAGAAGCAATACAGGACGCAAGTTATTATTTACAGGAGAATAAACAATCCATGGCCGTAGAATTTTTTCACCATTATTCATCATTTTATAAAACCATTATTTAGAAAGATGGCGAGCATCACCTTTTATGTCTAGCCCGTGTCTAGATACAGTAACAAACGACCCTTCTCTATTTTGAAAATGTTCACTTTCTTTTTTTATGATTTCAATGCGAACATTACCAGAGACGAGTATATTCCAATGTGATACATCTCTTAAGTCCTGAAGTGATTCACCCATGCAAATACTGTCTTCGATAGTAGAAGCATTAGCGGCATTATCACTGTCATTTTCATTATTCCCTTCTAATTCGTCATCATAGGTTATCATTATTAATTCTGTATTGTTGCTGTTTCTTTCCGAAGATGAGCCAATATTCTCTGAAACATTCGTTGCATCAACGTGATAATCAGATTCTTTTGATGAACCTTGGATATCATCGGGTTTTGTAACATATTTATAGATTTGGTCTTTCTCTGCTGGAACCAACTTTTTCTTTAAAAAGTATGAACTCCTCGTGGTATATTTATTTTTTGGGATATTTGCTAAACGAAATCTAAAAAAATATTTTTAATTATAGTATAGGTATCAGCAAAGCACTAATTCTAAATATATTTGTAGGATACATAATAGGTACATAGTTCATAATAAGTACACTGTGTTAACGACTAAATACACCGCCAAGAAAATTAATTTATTTAAATTTCCTTGTAACAACTTATATTAAATAATATTTGATAAAATGGAATATACAAATCATAGCCTAATATTATAAGGAACTATTTAAAAAAATATAAGTATGAAATCCTAAAAGATATTTTATATAAAGAATTGAAACCAAAATTAAATATCCAATTAGAATCATGCTCAATAATTTACAAAATTGAATGTGATTTTTGTGAAAAATTTTACATCGGGAAAACCGGAAAATGTTTTAAAGACTGATTTAAGGAATACCTGCCTAAGAAGAAAAATAAACAAAATTTAAAGTTTATTTTTGCAAACCATTTACATAGTTAATAACAATAGCTACACCACTTTTAAAAAAAAATTGAAGGCTTTACATTTATGTAGCCAAGGATCTTTAAAAGAATCACTTGATGAGTTTGAAATTTCCAAGGGATTTAAAACCCAACAAAATGTAATTTTAAATGATAAACTTTCATTTAATTCAAATATATAAATATATAAAACTGAAAACAAACAGTATGAGTATGTATCAACCTACAAAAATTTGCAAAACTGCAGTAATTGCATAACTGCCATTTTAATCCACAGTAATTATTTTTGTGTCCATTGAAAAACGATCTATTTCAATTTATTCTTTGAGTTTCAAGATAAAGGAAAAAAAATTATTTTGAGATCATTTACAAACACGGTAATTTGATTGTTTGTTAGTTTCTTTAGGTGTTTGCAATTAATTTGTTTGAAATGTAAAACATATATTAGGTAGTAAGGTTAAGCGGATATTTTAGAAATAATTTTGGAATAGAGACATTGTAACTCAAGGGTGCCACCCTATCGACAAAGGGTGCCACATTATCGACGTAAACCACTTTTCCTATACATTATTCAGCATATGTGTTTTCAGACCTGGTCATTAAATAATCATGCTTGCATACTAAATAATATATCGTAAAAAACGGTCAATGGTATCTATGGGAATATTCAAAGCTATTGAGTAATTGTGGTGATGGGATTCAATGCTCAACATGTTGATTCGATTAATATTGTTAAAATTTTATTTCACGTAATAACTCAAAAATTTTAAAAAGTAGAATAGATTCTTTTTGAACCAATAACACATTTATAGGACACATTTATAAGTTATCACAATTTATAAATTAAAATTATATGGATAACCTGGTTAAAACGGTTTTTAAGTGATTTATCGTTGAAAACATGTGATGGTTTGTTTAAGTTTTTTACGTTCGGGTGTCACCCCAAAACGGTTTCGAAGTGATTTATCGTTGAAAACATTGTGATGGTTTGTTTAAGTTGTTTACGTCCGGGTGTCACCCCAAAATGGTTTCGAAGTGATTTATCGTTGAAAACATTGTGATGGTTTGTTTAAGTTTTTTACGTTCGGGTGTCACCCCAAAACGGTTTCGAAGTGATTTATCATTGAAAACATTGTGATGGTTTGTTTAAGTTGTTTACGTTCGGGTGTCACCCCAAAACGGTTTCGAAGTGATTTATCGTTGAAAACATTGTGATGGTTTGTTTATGTTTTTTACGTTCGGGTGTCACCCCAAAACGGTTTCGAAGTGATTTATCATTGAAAACATTGTGATGGTTTGTTTAAGTTGTTTACGTTCGGGTGTCACCCCAAAACGGTTTCGAAGTGATTTATAGTTGAAAACATTGTGATGGTTTGTTTATGTTTTTTACGTTCGGGTGTCACCCCAAAACGGTTTCGTTTCGAAGTGATTTATCATTGAAAACATTGTGATGGTTTGTTTAAGTTGTTTACGTTCGGGTGTCACCCCAAAACGGTTTCGAAGTGATTTATCGTTGAAAACATTGTGATGGTTTGTTTAAGTTTTTTACGTTCGGGTGTCACCCCAAAACGGTTTCGAAGTGATTTATCATTGAAAACATTGTGATGGTTTGTTTAAGTTGTTTACGTTCGGGTGTCACCCCAAAACGGTTTCGAAGTGATTTATCGTTGAAAACATTGTGATGGTTTGTTTAAGTTTTTTACGTTCGGGTGTCACCCCAAAACGGTTTCGAAGTGATTTATCATTGAAAACATTGTGATGGTTTGTTTAAGTTGTTTACGTTCGGGTGTCACCCCAAAACGGTTTCGAAGTGATTTATCGTTGAAAACATTGTAATGGTTTGTTTATGTTTTTTACGTTCGGGTGTCACCCCAAAACGGATGACACCCGGGGCGAACCGATCCCCCCCCCCCCCCCCTAGCTACGCCTCTGGCTATACAACCCCAGGAGAACTAAGGGAAGATCACCCAAGCTGCAGCCAGATTGGGAAGGTCCATATAAAATAATCAAACGAATTAATGATGTTATCTACCGCATCCAAAAGGGACCCCGTACCAAGATGAAAGTGATACATCTGCAAAGGTTGGCAACTTGGCACCGTACCAAGGTAACAGTACCAATGCGATAGCTGATATTGTTCGGGACGAACAAAACTATTTTTTTCATTTATTTAATGTCAAATTAATATTTAAGAACAAAATTAATTCTAAACCTTTGAACGGATCTGCACCGAAAAAAAAACGGTAGAATCAACTACAAAGCTTGTTTGATTTTGCGTCTAATACGAACGTGGTTATTTTAACCAATGTAGCATTGTCAATTTATTTTAAAAAACGTAACAATTATCATTATTTAAATCAACCACGGCGTGATCAATTTTTCTTGTTCATATTTTTCAGTTCAGTTTGTTCATGTTTTTGTTTGAAAATTATTGTGTTTGTTAAAATAAAAAACTAGGAGAAAAGAAACTAATAAACAAAAGAATAGAAAAATAAAAAGTTTTTATATATTTTAACATGGCTGGTTTTATTTAACATTTTACTTTAGGAAATAATTTAGATGTGTTTAATTGATTTAAATAATTTTCATATTATTTGCATATAAAATTATGTGCGAAAGAAATTTTTCAGTTAATGTTATAACAAAAATATCGTTAATGAAACAGGCCCTTTCTATAATTAATTTTGGTGATTTAAAAAAATTATTATATTTTTTTAATATTTTTTATTTGTCTTGTTTCATGTCCATTTATCGATATTTTAATTTAATTTTTCATAATAATGAGAAAATTATGGAAAATTAGTATAATTTTCTACACATAATTCAAATATTTAAATTTTTTGATTTCTGAATTTTGGTCTTTTAAATCGTATCATTAAAAAAATGGCGAAAAAATGGACGCATCCTTTACAAACAAAATCACACTCATACATTTCCTATTTAGAACGTAAATATACGAACGCTAGCTTTATGCATAAAAATGTTTGTCGGGATTGATGCGAAATACATACTTCTAATATAAAAAATTTCAAATATTATATTTACGAAAAAAACGAACCCATACAAACATCGATAGCAGCAAAAACAAAACAAAGATGTACCAAACCAAAAGATTTAATACGGCGTATTGCTTGATTCTATCACAAACGTATTCAATATCACTATTTTTAGTCTAATTTTTAATTTACCACGTTTGTAGTCAATTGAAAATTAAATCATAATTGACTCAACTACAAACATGGTTAAATCAAATATGTTTGTGATACTTATAAAAAAATATATCAACAACGGTTAAATTGTTAATTTAAATACGGAGCGTTGGTTGATACAATCACTAACGTATTTAGTTCCCCAATTTTCATTTAATTTTCGATTAACAATGCAACATGTTTGAATCAAGCAAGATTTTTTCTTTCGGTGTGGTATGGATCTCTTGACCAGACCGGACATGAAACTGTTGAATGGATCCGGCATGGATCTTTAAGATGGATCCGGAATAGATCTTTGAAATGGATCCGGAATGGATCTTTGAAATGGATCCGGAATGGATCTTTGAAATGGATCCGGCATGGATCATTTAAACGGATCCTGTACGGATAATATATGGCGTGACGATTTTTAATCATGTCCGGATCAGGAGGCCTGATTCATCCCTGATCAGTCTTCAGGCAATCCTGATCCGGATCGGACCCTATACTGATCTAATTTCTAGTCGGGTATGTTATTGTGTTTTGTAAAATATATTTTGAAAAAATTGTTAATTTCAAGTAATTTTTTGTTTGTTATTTTTTTTGTAAATTTCTTTAGTAACCAATTTATTTAATTTTAATTGTATATAAAATTACAAACAAACAAAAAAAAATGATTAGATTAAACCATTTTCTCAAAATAAAATTTCACAAAACATATAATATGTCTGTAAATATATGTATATTTTTTTTTGGAAATAGCTATAATGTATTTTGTTCTTTTGAGCTCGTTTGATGTTGTCAAAAATATTTACGCTTTAGGGCTTAAATAGTAATTTTAGGCATTGTTATTTCAATTTTGGCATTGTTATTTCAATAGGAAAAAAAGGCCTGCTTTAGGAACAATGTTTGAATTGTAAAAGTGCATTTTACGGTTTACTCGTACAAAAAATAAATTTTTTCGTTGTCTTCCTCATTGATTAAAGCCCAGCTATAGGGTTATATGAAGCCTCGTTTTTTCGAGTAAGCAATAGCGTACCATCATCAAGGAATGCTAAATACCTACGATTGAGGGTGATACCGTTGACCGTATGCAGTTCATCTGCCAGCACTCCTCCTAAGATATTACCTTGGCTATAGTGTAAACTGACCAAATCACTAAAATGTGGGACAAAATACGAAAATTCTTCAAATACTACCTAGTTAGAATTTCTATTGCGAGAACGTGGGACGGTCAAAACGTGCTAGCTAGATTGTGCATAAATTTACTATTTAATGCTTTCCTTTACTATTTGTTTACTATTTAATCCCTATTTGTTTACTAAAAAATAAGAAAAAATTGACACTAAAATTGAACTAAAATAATTGTGATGTTAAGTCGAACGTCCAAAAACAAATTTTTATTTCGTCGCTGGTCGAGTTGGTTTAATGGTTAACCATAAACTCTGATCAGAAGGACGCCGGTTCGATTCCCGAACCGGAAATGAGATAAGACATTTGTTACGGATCTTTCGCTTTGCAAAGCAATTTTTCATTCTATTTAACTGAATATTTACATTCATTTCTAGTTACTCATAATTCTATACTATTTAATGCTTCAAAAAATTCTTTTAGTTTAACTGGACATTTTTCAACCGCTAGGAAATGTGCTTTCAGTGCAGGTTCGTGCATTTTCAAAACTCTTTCTAGTGCTGGCATTAGTGCTAGCCAGCGAGTTTCACTGTATCTAAGAACTTTGTTATGTTCAACATTACTTTTGTCGCAGAACTATTTCGACGTCTCCACCCGTAGAGTCAAATATCCATATTTTTTTTTAACCCTGCCATTTACATCAATCGGCATTAAATCAGCAACAGTTCTTATTGCTCTTATTGCATTATTTAGAATATGGGCTGTGAATCCAATACTCAATACATTTTGGTTCAAATTCGAGTTTACCTTGCTTAAAACATTTTTCACAACTTGACGTGACACAACACTAAAAGTGGTAACTATTTGTCAATGTTAAACTTTTCAACTTTTTCAATTTCAAAAATATACTCTGATAATTGTTCCGATGCTCAGGTAAAGAAGAAAATTCCAACACTTTAACCTATACTCCGTCATGCTCTCTAAAATATCGAAATAAAATCGAAAATATTTTTATATCCTTATGATTCGATGTATCAAAACAGCAAGAGCAATATTTCTTTCAGTTTTTCCCATTTCTAATGGTTTAAAAAAATTTTTTTTAGGCTACTGGAGATGGCAGCTGATGGCAACGCTTTTTTATGTTTATCTGTATCTATCTATATGTCTTTTAATATCATCATCACGTCCACTGTTAATTTGCAAATTCACTTCTACTTGTAGTACAATAAACAGTTGCGTTTTTATATTTTGATTAATAAAATTTTAGTTCAATTCAATATCGTATGAGAATTTGCATAAACGTTGTCTATCTCTCATGATTTGCACGAGAACTTTTTAAATATAATTTAAAAAATTAGCATAAATTTACCTTTTATAGTAGCACAAAACTTTTGTTACACAAGTAAAGACTGCAAAACAACTGAAACAATTTATTTTAATTTTTTAATTTTACTAAATAATTAATATCCTTTCTGTATTCTGTGTGTATACCTCTCGTTCTGTCTTTTACAAATCTACACTATTTATCAAGTTTTTATGCTGTTTGCTTTATTTGTTCTTTATAGAGAAATTAAAAAATTATAATTTTACTTTTGAGCTACCTAGTTAAACAGAGTTTGAAACGCTCCTTATATTATTCCTTTACTTTGTTCTTACAGAGCGCATAACTAAAAAAAAGAAGGCAGTGTTAAGGACTGCCGACAGAAGTGAAAACTTTAATCTGTGAAATAGCTGTGTTTTTTGTCTGTCTTCCAATTATTGTAGCATTGCAAATTAAAATTTCAGAATGTTTAAATTAAAATCATTAAAATTATTCTGGGTTTCACATCTATCAGCATTCCAAGCAACTATTATATACATTTTTATATTTAAAATAATCAAAACATATCATAGAAAAAATTGCGTCTATCAACACCTTAGAAAGCATGTTGTTGTAGGACCTTGTTCTTAAAAGCTTTTTATGTGTTGTTGTGACATACCTTGTAATTTCTACTACCAAACACATTTTATTTTTAAAAAAATAGCGTACCATCATAGAATATTCCATAACTTAGAGTAAGGGATGGTATAGTTGATTGAAAATACTTCATCCGCCAGCACCTCTAAGATATCACTTTGGCTAATGAGATTGCACTGCTATTGCCAGT
Source organism: Diogma glabrata (assembly GCA_963693315.1). Taxonomy (NCBI): domain Eukaryota; kingdom Metazoa; phylum Arthropoda; class Insecta; order Diptera; family Cylindrotomidae; genus Diogma; species Diogma glabrata. The sequence goes on from CAVNZG010000997.1 coordinate 22,561, forward strand.
GGTATACGATATCACGCGATAAGTACGCGTGGTTGTCACACCCATAGATCAACAATTTTAAATTTTACAAATCTTCCTGCGGAAAGCTAAGTAAATTAATTGGTATTAATGCGCATCGTTGCCGTTTGCAAATCACTATCGGCTAAGTGTCACTATTTTTAATTAGTTTATTTATCATGATTGCCATCCATGTTTAATCATACATAAGCTATGCTTCTTTATATAGAATTTATGCGATTTCCGTCTCGTAATTGTGAGCTTTAAATCGATATAATCGATGTTATCAAGTATCAAGTTACAAGTATTAAGTCTTTACTTAATTTTAGAAACATGTATTACATACAATTTCAAACCAACAATTTTGATATACAAATGTAATTGTTTCAGGTTATACTATCTTTCCTACGTTTAATATTTATTTTGCACGATGACTAGAATGCAAATTGCAAAAGACAGTAGCAATATAACTTTAAAAACTACATTGTAGATCAATTTTTTAAAATCCGTAAAAAGAAATTTTTATTATTTTTATGAATTCATGAAAAAAAAATTATAATTTTAATGGTATTTAATAAAAATTAAAAAAAAAAACAATAAAAAAATGTACCAAGTCCAGGAATTGAACTCACGATCTACTGAACATCAGTCGAGTGCGATATCCACATCGCAATTTCAAACGTCAAGAAATGATGGATGTGTTTCATATTTAAAAATATTTTGCTGATTTAAAAATTGGTAATGCGAATATATAGATTTTACTCCGTAGAAAATTTTACAACGTGGCTAAAGAAGTTTTCACTTCAAAAAAATATAACACTTCCAAAAACAGGAGTAAAAATAATCAATATCATTCTTGCTCATAAATTGAACTAAATATTGACAATTATACATGTATTGTTGGAAAAATAAATTTAAAAATGACGAAAAGTTACTAATTTTCTTCTTTTGCAAATCGATTCAAAGAAAAGGAAAATATAATCTACTCCAAAGGAGTGAAACCGAGAAAACAAAAATTTTACTCTTACGAGTAAGAACGATATTCAAATTATAAATATTTTAATTTATGAATATTATTTTAAAGGATTGAAATGAGTGCTCAAATAAAATAAAATTGTAAGCTCTGGTTTGAAAATTTGAATGTTTATGAATTTATAAAGAAAACTAAGTCTTTTTAAGTAAAATATTTTGTATTTTATTTTTCCTAATATAATTTCGATCTCTCTTTCGATCTACAATATTTTTGGTAAACTTACAAAACATTTTGTGAGTTGTATATTTATAAAAAATTTGTAAAATTTAGGTAGTGTTTTTTGAGCGTAGACCAAACAACAAAAAGAAAATTTATAAATTGGCGATGCTGATGCATAGACTTGATCATTGCAATTGAGTTAAAATGTTATGGATATATAGTGAGCTTATATTCATCAAACACTTCAATTAATGACTAAATATTGTTATAGATTTCACGTAGTTCTAATTATAAAAACAGGTGCTCCGAGGGCCGCCCACCATTTTGTCTATTATGGCTCAAAATACTATCTGTTCTGTCTCCTACGAATTCGTCTTTTGGTAATGTTTATTAAAATTAGTTAATTAAAGAAAGCTGTATTAATAGAAAAAGGAAAACAAAAATAGTCGTGGTTGAAAAAATCATACTTGAAGCATATTTACCAAGTTTAATCAAAATCAATAATCAGGAGCTGATGTTATGTTAGCTTCATATATGTAATCAGATACCTCACCACTTATACTAATTCGTCCAAAAACTAATCAGTTCTTTGTCATTAAAATCAAAATCCCATCAATATGTCATCAAAATTGATTAATGAACGAAGTTTGTATGCACCCAACAAACTTTAAAAGCAAAGTGAGAGATGTCAGTAATTGTATGGTAGACCTCCGCCACTTTGGTCGATATGTGTTAAAAACTGATCATTATATTCTCACACTAATTGAAATATTTGTCATAGCTTTCATCATAATCTATTCATTATTGTAGTATGTAGTGTGGATAAAGACACTGAAAAAATGAAAAAAAATGTTACCGAAAGTGAAAAATCGGAAGTTGTGGTGGCGCCACTGTTGTGAATCGTACAATGCCTATCTACTATTTACACAGTTTCATTCAATTTGATTCCCAGGTACTGATATTATTGAGCTATAAAAACAGGTTACGGGACACTCCTCATCACTTTAATATCGCTCAAAAACTAATCAGCTCCTTCCCAAACATATTTGCATCTTTGCCAAAGTGTCATCAAAACAATCATAAACACAGTAAAATCACCTGTTGTATGAGGGATTACCACCTTTTTGTCAGATGTACTCTAAAGGCTAATACAATATTTCTTATAATGATTGAAACGTTTTACCAAAGTTTCATGAAAATCGATTCGTAGCTGTAGGCTATAGTAGGGATTAACACATTAAATAAATTTAAAAAAAACTTTTTAACCAGAAGTGACAAAACAGAAGTTGGTACGCAGAAATATTGAAAACAGTACTAAAACCTTATATACCATATCTCAATAAGATTAAAAGCCAGGATGAGAAGTTATTCAAGATTCAAATAAACAGATGTAACAGATTCAAACAAACGACAAAATAAAGTTTGGGTTATGTAGGATTTTATTTTCGAGCGATTGCATTACGAATTACGAATCTGCAATTAATCCCTTCATGATTTTAAATTTAAATAATTAGCATTTAACCATTGCAATTAATACAGTTTCAAATTGCTTTGATCTTTATAAATCAGCTTTAATTGCTGATATATTCACCTTTAATTCCTATTTTACTTAAGAAATTTTAATAATGAGAGATTATACTGTACTTAAAAAATAGTAATACCTGTATCGACGTACATAAACTTAAGATCATAGGTTAGGTTAATATTTTATGTGTGAGTCATAATGCGTTTCAGCAATATCGGATTATATTGTCCGTATCGAAAATTCTAGAGATAATCTTAAGGTCTAAGATTACAAAATGTATAAATGCAAGAAACTTTAATACAAAACAAGTTTTGTATTTCCTATTTGCGCTTGGTAAAATAAAAATTATGGATTATGTGCAAATTTTTTTGTTATTAATGTTGATATTTGACTATTTTATTAAAAGGTTTTAAAATCTACAACTTAATCTTTTAATAAAAACAGTGATAACGTGTTATGTTTAACTGTTGGAATTAACGATACAGTAATAAAACATGAATGACAACATGAATAAAATGGAATGACTTTTTGGAGCTGTTTCTGAAACATTTTGTTCATCTGTATAATTAATTTTGACGGTTTTGTATTGTACTAACAGACATGCTGGTTATTGATCATTTATTTCGATTTAGACAATTAAATTTATTAATTTTTGTTTTTCTAAAATTAATTATCTTTTTTAAAAATTAATAAGTTTGATTTACTTCGGTTTTGAAAAAACCAAAGTATTGAATTCTCGAGCCAAAAGTGAAATTCTTACCCCCACTAATTTGGCATTTATCGACGTTTTAGGACCTACTGATTAGAAAGCAAAAAAAATGTAAGTCTGTCTGCTTGCGAAACAATCGACGAAATCTAGAAAACGGCTGGAGCGATTTCAAAAATTTTTGTTTCTAAAAATAGTATACTCAATGGTAAGAGCCGAAAGGACGATGTGTTCGATAGCTGTCCCGAAAGTGTGTCAAAAAATCGTGTGTCAAAACAAGAAAATTCGCATATTTTTTGCTTAAAAAACGTTCATTTTAAGTGATTACGAGTAGAAACATTGAATTTGGAGAAATCTTGATGGTCGGGATTGGTATGTGAGGCCAAAAACTAGCACAAGGTTGTCAAAAAAATATTGTCAAGTGTGTCAAAAGAATAATTTTCATCTTTTTTTAACCAATTTTTTGGCAAAAAATGAAATCGATTATTTGTATGACATGAAATTTAATCGAACATGAAATTGGACATTGAAATTTTTGATTTTGTTATAATTTTTGCGATATTTTTAGAATTTTCGAAAACGTTTTTTGGTTTTCAGAATTTTGAAAAAGTTTCAATTTTTGATTTTAGTATAATTTTTAGAATTTTGAAAAAAATTTTGGTTTTTTGATTTTGTTATAATTTTTGCAATAATTTGTGAATTTTGGAAAAAGTTTGAATTTTCGGAATAGTTTTAAAATTTTGAAAAGTTTCAATTGTTGATTTAGTTATAATTTTTGAAATATTTTAGAATTTTGAAAAAAGTTTGTATTTTTGATTTTTTTATAATTTTTGTAATAATTTAAAATTTTTTGAATGTATTTAAGCTTCTGATTTTGTAAAAATTTCTGGAATATTTTTAGAATTTTGAAAAAAAGTTTAAATTTTGGATTTTATTATAATTTTTGGAATATTTTCGGATTTCTGAAAATCTGAATTTTTGACTTTGTAATATTTCTCGAAACGATAAATGGAGAGGTTTTTGAGTAGTTTGCTGAGTGTATCATCTTTTCACTAAATTATGTTAATTTATGATGTGTTATAATTTTCCGGCAACGAATTGATGTTTTGTGTAGTTTTGTAATTAATTTCTAAGCAGAGATAAAATACTTGTAGGTACTTTTACAAAGAGTTTCATGTTTAATATACATCGCTGCCGATAGTTAAAACCAATGTCCTCATGAAAGTTTTATGCCGAAAACTATATCAAATCTTTAACCAAAACTGAAGTCTTGATATCTCAGAGCTGTGAGATTTCAGCCCCTTCATATTTTTTGTATTTAATATGTCTAAATAAACGCATTGTACATTGTTGACCGTACTTCTATAATGCTAAACATAATTTGAATTATTATACGAGTCAAAGAGTATTGGGCTTTTTATAAAAACCATGGTCTGTCTTCCACTTTTTGTACATATTTGTTACAAAACTGGTATAACATATTTTAAGTCTTACGTCATTTCTTAAGTAAGCTGATGCAATCGAAACTTTATTAAGTCAAAATTATTACATAGGGCTTATGTTTATTGATTTATAAAAATCTTAATAAAAATTATAAGATAAGATACTAAAATTATATCATTAATTGTTAAACATCTACGATTACAAATCAATATTAATCGTTTTATATAAATTATTCAATATCAAAAAGTTAATTTTAGCAATTCTGGCATACTTTACTTAGGTCATAAAAACAGCAATACTTATTCTAGTTACACTCGCATCGACATTCGGGGTCTTCTAAATATCTTCACGAAATCAATTTTGATTTTCATTAGAATTCAATTTTCAATTAAGATAATTGGAAGTTAGCCCAACTGTAAGAATTTAGTGCGCAAATTTAGATTAAGAGTGACGGGTTCGTATATTCCGTACGTTTTCCTTACTTGAATATCCCCAGTTAACGTTGTTGTCCGTTGTTTTAATATATATTCAGAATGATTAATCAACCAGGTATGAAAACACACATTCTAAACATCTACAGGAGAGAACTGACAACTGGTCTCCATCGGCTATCGAACCCAACACCCCTGAGTTACCACGCTAGTGCTTTAACAGCTTAGCGCTAAAACAGCAACAATTTTACAATAATATCTAATATATTTTCAACTTTATTTTGGAAACGCACCTGAATCTTTTAGTCAAACTAAATCTGCAAAAAGCGAATCAAAAATCATTGCCGTTTCTTAAAATGTTTGGCCAACTTTTAATGTGGAACAAGATTCATCTTTTTCTTTATTTGAACATTTTCTCTGGCATAAAATCACATTTGGAGAGATCTAGGCAATTGAAATATTTAGCAAAATTTGTTGGATGTTGGAAACAAGTCGAATCGGCGGGAGCACGTTAAAGAGGATTTGATAGATTTGGTTTATAGTTTTGACTATCTTCTCCATAGAATAATATGGTCTCAGATGTAGTCGAAACTACAAAAACAAATCAATTGCTTTGAACCGATACTGTTTTTTTTTGTTTTATTGGAGGGCCTTGAGACTTACAGTCAAGTAGCACTGCGACCTGAAGGTCTATAGTGCTTACCCTGGTTGTTTTATTACTTTATCGTTGTCTATGCCGTTACTGGTTGTATTCTGTAATCCAAGTTGAGACTTTTAATAAATTTAATTAGCTCGTGTTGTGGTAGTGGAAGTGTTAGTCTTCTACGACCAAGTTGGTTGTATCTGTGCCAAGAGAGTTCAGGACAGTTGCAGATGACGTGTTCTATCGTTTCTGCATCCGAGTAGCAGAATGTACACGGTCGGAAAAAGGCTCGTTTTGTTAAGATGGTGATTTAAAGGACCATATCCAGTAACGCACCACGCTAAAATTCTTAGAGACTCTTTGTTTAAGTCGGTTGTTTTTAAGGGTGAAACAGGGCGGTTACCTAGAAACTTCTTGGTCCCTCTCTGCTTCTCCATAATTTAGCATTTTGTTCTTGTTCCCATGTTTGGATTGTGCTTTTGAGCGAACTCTTGACCATTCCGAAGCATGTTTCCAGTCCAATAAACTTTTTATTGTCACTTTGCTTTGCTAAAACGTCAGCAATAGCATTTCCTTCTATTCCTGTGAGGCTAGGTTCCGCCCACACAGGTGTGACTCTACTATTGCAGGACACTTTTTGTACATTTTGATAGCATTCGCATGCCAGTTTTAAATCAAAGCGGGTAGATTTTAGTGCCAAGAGTGCTGCTTGACTGTCAGAGATAATATATATTTTGGTACTGTCTTTCAAGTTTCAGCACATAGAAGAGCAACTGCTAATGGCAAACATTTCGACTGGCAAAAATTTCGGCTTGAAATATTGTTGTTGTGGTGCCTAAGGCAACCGTCCGTTTTATTCTAGGACCAGACATTGCTCCTGTGCAGGCATACAATTCGAAATGTGGTACGTCTGCAGTTCAGCTTGTAATTCAGCAAGAATTTTAAGGTGTCCGGTTAGATTACCTGGGTTAAACCCTTCAGTGAGCTGCAGTCTATGAACGCTCAAAACCGCTTCAGATTTTACATGTAGATGCAATAAAGAAAGCTTTAGACGAATCTCTTTTGCTGAGGTTGGCGTTGTTTTGAAAGAACCTGTAGCACTAAGACACAAGCCTTTGTATTTTTGTAAACATATTTTGAGCAGTTATTTGCGTGTTTTAGGCCAACAAGCTAAAGCTGCATATGTTAGAATTGGTTTTATAACACTTTGGTGCCACCAAAGTATCATTTTTGTGCTAAGACCCCATGTTTTCCCAAACAGGTTTCTGCCTGTGTATTGTTTGCCTTATCGAAGATATATGTCACGTGTGAGTTCCAGGTAAGTTTGCTATCCAGGATCACACCTAAATCATAAATCACTATAAAAAGACGCCCAAGAAACCTTGGACCGACACTGAGATGCTTAATATATTTAAAAACGCGACAAATTCTTAAAATTGAAATCAAGGTACCCCAGAAACGAATATATTATTTCAGAGCTGAAAAGTATTCAAACACAAATAGTAAAAGTCAACATAGGCGAGGAAATAAAGCACAACAATAGACCAATCCTAAGCATATTGGCAGAGTAAGATGGATCGAGATGCGGTTTTTTTGCATTCGATTCAGGAAGCCATCAGGAAAGTTTGTGAACATAGCCACTTTTCGACAAATGCATATTGCACCCGTACATAAGAAAAATGCATCTTTTAAAAGTGCACTCAGTGATCTGATTAAAAAAAAATTCATAACTTGGTCAATGATCATAGAAATAGAACCGTTTTTGTAATTCGGGGGTTTTGGGGGCCGCTGAACACGAATATGATGTCGGCGATCCTCCGGAGTACCTCGGGGCCAGGGCGGGTATGTCTAACTCATCTCCTGAAACTTTCCATAAATTCAGCTCGAAATTGATCGAAGCTCGTTAGTCGGGGGTTTTTGGGGTCGCTGAACACGAATATGATGTCGGCGATGACCCTCGGAGTACCTAGGGCCCAGGGCGGGTATGTCTCACTCATCTCTTGGAAGTTTCCATAAATTCAGCTCAAAATTGATCGAAGCTCGTGGGTTTCTGGGGCCGCTGAACACGAATATGATGTCTGCAATGACCTTCGGAGTACCTAGGGGACAGGGCGGGTTATATAGACCTTATCTCCTGGAACTTTCCATAAATACAGCAAGAAATTGATCGAAGTTCGTTGCTCGGGGGTTTTTGGGGCCGCTGAACACAAATATTATGTCGATGATGACCCCCGGAGTACCTAGGGCTCGAACTTCGGGACCTTAAAAATCCTGGAGTAAAGAGTTTTCGTCACGAGATTCGATCAATTTCGAGCTGTATTTATGGAAAGTTCAAGCAGATGAGGTGTATATAACCCTCCCTGGACCTACCTGTATATTCATAAGGTCAATTAGAAGATATCCAACCACGCCAATAGTAATGCTGTTCGGATTATTTAACACTATTTGTAGAATAAAAATAAAGCTAAGGAAACTATCTTGAGATTTAGTATGCCAGATAAAAAATAGGGAAAGTTCATGGAGTTTAAGCATCGAGACAGATTTACCTGGATTGAAAGTAACTCAAACACGACATGGTTAGGCACTTTAGCTTGGATAGGAAATACACATCGATGTTGAGCAATAAAGTAGAATGAAGCAGAGAGTCCACTAGATACCAGATGAGATGAATATTGATGTACTGAAATAGTACACGAATGGTTAAAAAAGAAAGACTGGGGAAGCTTGATAATGGTGACAAGGTAACAGAATACTGCACATGACATGTGGATATAGTAATCTGCTCAAAGTTAAAGGAGCAACCTTAGGATATTGACAGTTGCCCTAGCAGACAAACAAAACACCTCAAGAATTCTGAGGTAGAAGAAACAATCGAATGTAAATTCTGGTAAGTAGATATAACCTATCTGGAGTGGATATAACCTATTAAGTGGATATAACCTAATTCTGGATATAACCTAACTACATTATGCCTTCCCTATATTCTGAGCATTGATGCTCTAACTTGGTAATCTCAAGGAAGTGAACAGAAACAAAAATAGATTACAATAGATTCGGTGTTACAGCTTGGTTTTTGGAATGAAAACTAACCAGTTAGCAGACGCTTTGCCTAATTAGGTGAATTTATTTTGGTCGTTTCGTCACATTTATTACAGAATTCCTAAAAGTATGTATTCTTTTGTTCATGCCGACTTTTAAATATAAAAAAAATATCAACTTATACAATGTGCTATCATCTGCAAAACGGTACATTGCGCTACCGATGCTTTTCCACAGTTGTTGGGTTCCGCGACAAACCGATTTCTAACGAAATCCAATATCAAAACTTAAACATTAAAATAATTATAGATTTTATTTAAATGTGTATTTCTGAATATACGTAAGACAACGTTTATGTACGTTACCTGGTTTAGAATTATTTAAATTCACTAGACTGAAATTTTGAATAGGATTTTGAATTATTAGAGCTATTTACGTGAGCAATTAAACTTAAATAACTCATTGTCAGATGATCGTATGATCACAGATCATTGTCTTTCGTATATACAGAGATATACTTCAATTAAAAACTAGACATTAAATATCGGTATAAGTGGCCACTAAGTGGAAATTGTCTTCCATACTCGTAGAACATACAGTCAGTCTTTCATTCAATTCTAACACAGTGAGGGTATGAAAAAAAGTAAAATATGTGTTCGTAAAAATCAAAAATTTCTAACGATAGTTGAGAAACTCAACTTAAGTGGGTAAATAATTATGAAATTACAACTTCGAAATACCATCGCTTCGATTGGGCATGTCTGCCTACGGATTTAAATCATGACACGGACGGAATCCTAATCCGAAACAAAATAGAAATGGAGTTTCTCTCTGTGAAAAAGCCAATATATAGTTTAATTGAAAAATTCAAATGATTGTCAAAAATTTCTAATTATTCTATTCAGTCTAGTGAATTATAATTTAAAAAATAGTTTGATAAATATTGGCACATAACATAAAAGAAAATGAACTTTTGTTTTCGAGATACCATTACCACACCGATTTGCCTAAGGTGACCACCGTCCTCCTTTTGGAAGGACAGTCCTTTTGTAGGTTCTGTCCTGCCTCAAAACATGTCCTCCTAGCTGTCCTTATTCCCGATATTTTAAAACTAATCTGTTAATCTCTTTATTCAGAGACTTTTTTATTAGTACGCAGCCATATATCAATTCAATTTAAATTTTTTTAACTAAGTATTGGAATTGCTCAATCGAAAGTGTGTTGTTTTCCATCATGACAATGCCAGACTACACAAATTTTTGATGACCCACTAAAAATGATTGAACTGTCAACTGGGTTGGGCAGTTTTGGTGCAGTCAATGTATAGCCCAGATCTTGCTCCATCTGACTGTTATCCCTTATCCGAGTACGATCATTGACATTTTGGCATGTTTGGGTTGTCGGATTCGATAATAGCAGACAAATTTTTGTCGGACAAGGTTACCTTAGAAAATTCTGTAACGGAGTTTTCCAAGCGAAAAAGCGGTCGAATCGAAAAAATGGCAAATAGAAGTTATCCGACAGTCGTCTCATGAAGTATAAAATATGTGGTAATCATCAAATGAAAGGGGTAAGGGTCTGGTGACTAGTATTTACGTTGTACTTTTTTTCAATTTTTCCGTCCTCCTTTTTATAGTATGAAAAATGGTCACCTTACTATGCCATATAATCTAGCCAAAGCACACAGTGGTGAACATACATATTTATAAAATAAGGCCAAATGTTTTAATTAAACAGGTGTTTGCAAGATCATAAAAAATGAAAATCTTCCATTTATATAAACGCGACACATGAACCAAGGTTTCGTCAAAATCATTTGACCAACCACAAAACCAGAACCAAACATTTTCGTTTTACATATTTGGTTTCAGATTTCAGAGGCCGAATTTGGATTGAATCTTCAATCTCCATTAACCAATTGTGTGAATCAGTTTAATCACTAAATGGAAAAGGCAGATATATTTATTTGCAGTTCCTCCCTACTAGATAGTCCTAACAAATCTTATAATTTCAAATATTGATCAAAAATTTCATCCGCCGGAATTCGTTATCTACACATACTGTAATTTGCTCTCAGCAGTTAATAAAAAATGTAATAAAAACAAATGATGATAACCTTATATTCATTTTATCTATAAACATTTTAAACAAAAATAAGATTTTTCTAAATGAATGTTTAAAAACTTATAAGAAAATACAGTTTATTTGAGTCCACCTGATTTTTTTTTAATCAAAAATAGTTTTTTTTCAATACTACAACATAAATATATGTTAAACAAAATCTGCATTAAATCTGCAATGATATCTCTGCGTAGTGGTTATTATTATTCACCAAACAGCTGATTTTGTATTTCAGGCAATTTAATTTTAACTCAATCGAAAAATAAATAATAAGACATACCTTTGTTCTATAATTACTCATTTTGGAAATTGACAAAAACTGATATTTTTTAAAACAATTATGTATTTCAAAAAAGTTTATTAACACAATAGTTTAAGTTTCATTTGCTATTTTATCGTAACTTAATTAAAATTGAATAATAAGTTTCAAATTATTTTATCAACTGCATCCGTTAACTATATAATTTTATTTAAATTAAACTATCTTTTATAACCGATAAAGTGCACTGAGTTACTATAATTAATCAAATTTAGAAAAAAGAAAATCAATTTTGTTTTACTTGGCTAAAATAATTTTTTGTCTGACATAAGTTATGATGTTGTTCTATTTATTTGTTCGGATAGTTCAAATTTTGTGAGAAGGCAATTTTTATAAACATTTACTAAATTTACACCAACGAAATAATAATATCAAATTCAAATTTACACTAACAGTGCATGCACAATGGAATTACTTTTACTCATGAGATCCAAGTTTGTATGAAAATTTATTTTGAGAAAAAAAAATTTATTTTTGAAATATTTTTTTTCTCAATGAAAAAGTTAAAGATTTCTTAACTTTTTCCTCATGTCTCATGATTAATAGAGAATGACTCTAGCTACATTTTAAAGCATTGCGCTACTATTAAAAAATAATAATAAAAAGTTGCTCAAATCTTATCAGTAAAAGTAATTTCATTGTGCATTCACTGTAACTATTTTTGTTAAATAAAACAAACAAACTTATAAAGAAAACATTTTTAAAGTTTCGTAATTATTTTCATTATATTGATTTACATATATGGAAAATAATCTTCTTTGTGTAACAGAATGACTTTTTGAAAAATACTGGGAAATTTTATTTGGTAACGTGCCTATATTTAGGGTGAATAAAATGTAATATTAACAATTGAAGCAGTCATTTGAGAAACATACCACAATTATTATGCATATTCGACAACGAATTATTGTTTTAAACTGCCAAAATAGAAATATTAATATGTATTTCATTTTGTGTTTGTTATACAATTTACTATTAATATATCTTACTTTTTTTTTAAATTCAATAATAATATTATTCAATCTTAAATTCGATTTCCACGATATCGCGTTCCACACAAAACTGTTTTTCAGCAGTCTAATTAAGTAAAATTTTAATCATTTTCTGAAAGTGCAGCAAAACAAAATTCTTTTAACATATCGCTACGTTGGAACGGCACAACTCAAAATAGAAATTTTGAGAAATGAAAATCAAAAATTTTAATTAAATTGTAATTTAATTATGAAGCCCTGAATGGGGTTAAATTGTGATACTTTACCACATAAAAGTTTGACGATATTACGATCATTTTATGCAGAAAAGTCAATCATTTTATGCAGAAAAGTCAATATTCATAATTTTTTAGTTGTGCCGGTATTCTTCCAACGTAGCGATATGCCCAAAATACATATAATATGTATAGTAGAATTTTTTTGCCAGCGAATTTTTGACAGCTAGGACGCAGCAAGAGACAAATAGATGAGACAAAAAGTAAAACATTTATTTTGGGATAAATTTGTTTTCAAAACAATTATATTTATTAAATTTCTACTTCTAGTTCGTACCATTTGTTTGTTGTGGTATTTGTTTCCATAGGCGTCGTTAGTTTTATTATATTTATTTTTAATTATCAAAATTTTGTTACATAGCCAACAAAATCATTAATATTTTTACTAGTTTTTGGTTTTCTAATATAATTGGTTGAATTTCAATAGTAATTTATTAATTTTTATGCGTTTTTTTGTCCATTTCAATGGGACCCCAATAGTTTTTTTTAATATTTTAATCGAGACACTGAACGTGCAAACAATATGCGCATAACAAACAAATTTTGTGTTCGCTGGCAAAAAAATTCTACACATGCATTCAATTTTGAATTTTTATTTTATTATATAATTTTGTGTATTTACTACAAAAACTAAGAGCGCGAGTACTTTTCCAAAGAGGAGTGATTACACTACTTACTACACTATATAGGACTACAAACTGCACTGTTGTTCAAAATAGGTGTTCGCAGCAGTTATACAATATAATAGTTATATTATATTTCAAGTTCTTGTATGCTACTGAATACATTTTATAGCATCTAGACGAGATGTGTTGTTAAATTATTACCTTTTATCTTTTTCTTCTATAATATATGGATAAAGGCTTGAAACCACATACAACAGAAACAGAATTCCATACAAATTTTACAGAAACCGAATTTTTATCTGTCAAATTTGTATGAAATTCTGTTTCTGTTGTATGTGAATAGTAGGCTTAACACTTTCTTTCGATTTAATTGAATTGCTACAGAAAATGTTTATTTATTCCATTTTTCAACCAACGATGACTTTAAAAAAATAATTTTTTAAGAATATTAATTTATTTAATTTATTATAAATAATATTAACTAATTTATAACTAAAATTATAATACAAGATTTATTTATTTACAATTTTATGAGGAAAACAAAATAAATAAGATAATTGACATTTTAAATATTTAAAAAAAAATTGTTCATAACGGCCATATCAACTGGCTACATAGTAATAGTAAATTGAAAAAAACACAATTTAAGAGTTTAAAACAGCCACTTTTATATAAATTCCTTATATATTATTATTCATATAATATATCGTAATTTCACGCATTTCTATAAGTATTTTGGTTGTAGGTGTATACCCGCAATGTAACATAAAGATAGCCAGCATTTGAAAAACAAACCAATGAATGAAACATAATGGATACATTGTGGCGCGATTAACCATTTATTCTATTTCTATGTATAGACTAACCACAATTATTGATTAAAGATAGAATTAAAATAAAAATTTTAATACATTAAAATGGACGTCGCAGTTTCTCCCTAAGTTTATATTTGCATGCGTAGTTATCATCATTAAAATTCTTTTATTTAAAAAATAAAGTTTTAAATAAGAATTCGACTAGTTTTCATATTTTTGGTATGTAACTCATAGAATATATAATTTAAATTTCCAAGGAACTTCTAAAATTATTTATAATTTTATGTTTAACAGATATCACTGAAACATAATAGAGTAAGGAATGTATGCATATTTGTTATTGTTCGATAATTACTACTTCTACAACCAATATTCTAAAATATTTCATAAAATAATCACTTTAGTAGAAAATTGTACAAGATCAATTATATTAAATTAGAAATAAACACAGCA
>CAVNZG010000998.1:0-111797 GCA_963693315.1 Diogma glabrata
CGCTTTTTCCCTCGGGAAACTCCGAAACATGGCGATTTCCCGGGGTCTTGTATATTTATTACCATAATTTTGTTATTTATTATAGGGGGTGGAAATTTGTTTTAGAAAACGAGGGTAAATTTGTCCGACAAAAAATTGTCTGCTTTTGTCGAGTCCGACAACTCAAACTGGTCAAAATACCAGGGTATTGAAAATCAAACACCACAAATCTAGTTTTCACGGGATTGTTTAACAAAAGTTAGTGAAATTGAAGGGTCATATTGTCCGACAAATTTTCGGCTGCGTTTTTTCAGTCCGACGACTGGAAGTCGGAATTCTGGCGGGGTAGTGTTTATTGATTACCACATGTCTAATTTTTTTTTTTTATAGTTTTAATTAATATTATTTTACTCTGATACAATTGTCCGACAAATTAGTGACCGCTAACTATCGAAAAATGTCATAATTTCAAACACGATAGCGTACGCTCAATATCATCATCCACGATATATCAACATTAGTCAATAATTTTAGATATTTATTCTTAAATATTATAAATTGATAAAAATTATGAATAATAATAAAAAATTATTAAATAATTTCGTAATAATTTAATGAAATCATTATAATAATCAAACTGTAGTCATTACTATGTAGATTTTTAAACGTCTCTCAGTAACCTATTGGTTTAATTTATAAACGTATCTCAGTAACCCATTGGTTTAATTTATATTATTGTTAATTGTAATTCAAATTATAATTATATTAACTCTCTCTCTCTCTCTCTCTCTCTCTCTCTCTCTCTCTCTCTCTCTCTCTCTCTCTCTCTCTCTCTCTCTCTCTCTCTCTCTCTCTCTCTCTCTCTCTCTCTCTCTCTCTCTCTCTCTCTCTCTCTCTCTCTCCCTCTCTCTCTCTCTCTCTCTCTCTCTCTCTCTCTCTCTCTCTCAAAAATTTTCTAATTTTCTTTATACAGTGCCATCTGTAAACACTGTTTCATTAAAAAATGTTACGTCATAAATGTATACATTAAATTTGTTCATAAATATTAGCAAATTTAACAAAGAAACAAAAATAATCGTTCTCCTGAAATATTTTTCTCATTTTCTTGTCGGACTGGCCGAACGCGGCTATATTTTTGTCGGACAACTCGATTTTTTATAATAGCAAATGGTTTTTTATCGTGTTTCATTTTTGTCCGACATGTGGTAATCAATAAACACTACCCCGCCAGAATTCCGACTTCCAGTCGTCGGACTGAAAAAACGCGGCCGAAAATTCGTCGGACAATATGACCCTTCAATTTCACTAACTTTTGTTAAACAATCCTGTGAAAAACTAGTTTTGTGGTGTTTGATTTTCAATACCCTGGTATTTTGACCAGTTTGAATTGTCGGACTCGACAAAAGCAGACAATTTTTTGTCGGACAAATTTACCCTCGTTTTCTAAAACAATTTTCCACCCCCTATAATAAATAACAAAATTATGATAATAAATATACAAGACCCCGGGAAATCGCCATGTTTCGGAGTTTCCCGAGGGAAAAAGCGGCCGAACCAAGGAAAATGGCAGATAAAAAAGTTGTAGGACTCGTCAGGGACAAGCGTCTTACGAAGTATAAAATATGTGGTAATCACAAAATTATGTAGGTGCAGGCCCAGGGACTAAATGTTAATTTACAAAAATCAATATCAAATTGAAAAATACTCTTATACGTATTGCTAATTAAAATAGAACGATTAGATGTAAAAAAATTGTCATCAAAACTGGATGAAAAACTAGCGAAGTTTATTTTACAACCTTTATTTTACAACCTTTAGTCGGTAACTTTAACTTAACGTCAAGTACAAATGTATGAAAATGCACTAGAACATTTATAGTCGGTACGTAAACTTAACGTTAACTTAACGATAAGTTCATTTCATTCTATCTTAAGGATTTTTTGACGTTTAGTATAAAAACTGAAGAAAACTAATATTTAATTGCAAGTGTCCATAAAAATAAAATTTTATTTATTAAAAAATGCAAAAGATATAAAAAGATCGACTTTAATTAAAGCCAAATATTAGCATGAAATTAATATGAAAATAAAGTTTTTTATTTTTAAATTATGTATCAAATGTTTATTTCGAATTTTATTATTTTAAATTTTGATTGTGAAATCAGTTTGTTACTTTTAAAGCATTGATTGATTTATAAAATTGATTACAAAACCAAAATTAATATCAAATCAAACGTCAAAGAATACGTAATTTCTTACCGACCTTAAATCAAAATTTTGTAAAGAGTCTTAAGTTACGGTTAAGTTAAAGTTAACGTCAACTCTCCAATTTCATGTAAAATTTTTTTTATCGACCAATATATTTGATAGTGTGATATACGCCTCATAAATTTGGGTTAGCCAATAGATGGTGCCGTATTTGTATTTAAAAAATTGGTTTTAATGTTAAAGTTTTCCAAATAAACAACGCTTGCTTTTTCCAATTGTCGTGTATTATTTTTTCATTGGTGACTGGTGATAATTATTTTAATTGGTTTTTTTTTAAATATCGGTTTATGCGCGTAGCTTGCTTTGATCAATGTTTTTTTTCGTTGAATATAATTTTATGAAATAGAAAAATGAATGTATAATATTTTATTAAAATAATATGTCAAATATGTTGAAATAGCACATTTTTTTGGAAATTTTAGGTGAAAAAGATGATGAACAATGTCGTTGAAGCTACAATTTTGAATGGAAAATTCAAAGTGGAAGATGTACTGTTGCTACGTATTTCAATGATCG
Organism: Diogma glabrata; assembly: GCA_963693315.1. NCBI lineage: Eukaryota > Metazoa > Arthropoda > Insecta > Diptera > Cylindrotomidae > Diogma > Diogma glabrata. Next base: position 2,763 of record CAVNZG010000998.1, read on the forward strand.
CAACAGATATGGCATTTGAATTCAAACGTTTAGTTTCCAGTGGGACTCGCTTTTGCAATGACCATCAACAACTCAAAACGACTTTTCTTAAATTTTCTTTCTTATGAGATACCGACAATATGCGACGGGTTAAATAAACAAAAGCTTTACACTATTTGGTGTAAAATAAATAAAGTTTTTAGAGTGATTAAGCTAAAGTAATTATTTTAATTCACATGAGTTTTGCAATTTTAAAGCATTTTTTATTTTCTCTCAGAAAAACTTCTTTAAAACAGTTTTTGTGTGTTTCGTGTCGGGAACAAATACAATTTACAATTGTATAATCACAGATGAAGAATTCAATTTAAATAAATATGCGATAATGAAGTATCAATTTAGAAATTATCTGAACATGAAAATTGAAATATGTTTCGTTGTTGTTTCATTCACTGAGGCTGAGTCTGTAAGATGGCTTTGAACTATGATGTCTCTGATGAGTGTGAGTTCAATCCCGACAATAATTACTTATTATCGGGAATAATACTTTTAATAATTACTTTGAGCAATAATTACTCACAAAATCGCTTAAAAATTAATATTCCATTAATGTTGTCTATATATGGAACATATATGCCAATATATTGACCGCGGTGTAAGATATTAGTTTCGCATTGATTTGCAACATTCAATAATAATGACTTTAAAATGACTTAAAATGTTGACTAAATAGAAATATTTCTCATCCTATGAATTCAAATCCTATAAATTCATACACAAAAACTTCCAAATAATTTTGATTTTTTTTGCATCACTTCTTTTATTTCTTTTTTGCATCACTTCTTCTATACCTTCATCAAATGTATTGTCGCTATTCTTACTGCCCTTGCTGACCATAAAATCATATACCGATCAAAATTTTTTGCAACGTTTTTAGTAACCCACCGGTAAAGAAAGCGTATACTAAACCGCATGAGCACTGTGAAAATTTGTGAATCGATTTTTGTTCCGTATAATGTTCTAAATAGATTACACACCTGAAAACTTATTTGATCGCGTATTTTTTATATATCCTTTGTTTTATATATAATACTATTTTTTTATATTTTACTGATCAACTAGAGTGCTGATCCTTCCTTTTACATTCATATTAAAAAAAAAAAAATAGAAAACTATTTGTCATTACTACTCTTTGAAATTATTGTTACGTCAACAAAATGTATACACACAAACTTTATTTATAGGCGTAGCAAAGCACGCCGGGTTCCGCTAGTTGTATATATATAAAAAAAATTTGTAAATTACTGTATATGATTTTTATTTGTTTTTGATTGAAATAAAGATTATTAATATTATTATTATTATCTTGACTTAGGGAATCTCTTATCTATATATTAAATAAAAATAAATTAAATAAAAACAAATTTTTTGAAAATTAAATAAATAAAATTTTATTAAATAAAATAAATTTTCTTAGCATTAAATACTTTTAGGTAATTAAATAAAATTTTTTTTAAATAATCAATTTACATCAAGATATAAATAAATATTCTTTATTTTAAAAAAAAAAAATAAATAAATATTTTTTTTTCAAGATAAGACGGTACATATCCAATAAATAAGCATTTTTTTTTTAATATTTTTATTTTTCAAATTTTAAATAAATAAATATTTTCCCCTAGGGGTGTTACCGTCAATAAATAATCATAGGTACTTCTAATTCTTGAATTTCAGCATATCTGGAATTAATTAAATAAATAAATAAAATTATATTATAATTTAATAATATTTTAGGTATTTTTGTCAAAAGGTTTAGCAACATTGATTTTCATTATTTTTCGTTATTTTACCAAATTCGTTCTTTCGACAAATAATTTCGTTTTTCGATTGGGGTGTTCGTTATATTTTTTTTTTTTTGCATTTCTTTGTTATTGTTTCCATCGGACGAATTTTACCGGGCGTACGTACTAACTCCACTATTTCAGTTTGTATTTTTTGGAATTGGTTTTACTGTTCGTTGCGAATTTGAATTTTATTAAGTTTTTTTTTAATCGAAATGTCGAACCAGTTAGATCCAAGTCATCCGTTCTATGGTTTGGAGGCTGCTGAACTGCAGGTTGAATGTTTAGTCCGGGGTGTGGATCACAGGGGGGGGGGGGGTCAATTGGGCGGAGGAACTGCGAAACCATGCAGAAAGTGGTGCAGTTCCAATGTCGGTGCCTCACGCGAGAGATTTGGTAGCAGAATCTCAAATAGTGGTGGAGGCAGCACAACGCATTTTTAATGAAGTAAGACGGCTTCGACAACCAGTAAATCAAACCATCTTAGATAGGTTTGCGAATCGAGTCTTACATTACTCAGGTAGAACGAATAGGTTGGGTATACGTGACGTTGTGCAAGAAGCCCGTACCTACGCTGCCTCTCAACTAACACGCGCTTGGGATACGATACGATCACTGTCAACACATCTAGTGTCGCAGAATAAGCCAGGTTTATCATCCGTACCATCTGAGTCTCCCACGTTTCAACCAGGTGAGAGATCGACTACGATTCCAGCTCAACCAGTGACTGACGCAATACATAGTCTGAACCATACGAATTACCAACAGCCAAGACGTTCGGAACAAGACCAACCGGCATATTTCAACAATCAGGTCTGAGAGCTGAGGACTTTGCAATACCACAATTGGGTCCATCGTTCCAAGCCGAACACTTATTCAATAATCCGGCTTTGGTACAGCAACCACAACAACATCAATTAAATTATCCACAGGTACCATTAGTACAACAACCACCATTATATCCACAGGCTCCACTTACAGAACCACCATCATACAACCTACTTCCTCAGGTACCTCGTATCGCTGCTCCAGCATTGTCACCGGGAGCATACCGTGAGGTACATAGGAACAATTGGAGTCGTTACGACTCAAATTGGGTTCCGAACTTCACAGGGGATGGTCATTCCCCTGATATTCATGAGTTTATTCATCGAGTAGAGGCGGCTGCCAGGAGGGACCGTGTGTCCTGGGATGACCTTAGGTCTATCGTTCCATGGTACCTCAAGGCAGCAGCTGACAAATATTATTTGAATTTGACTCATGAATATGAGAAGATGACCTACCCAGTGCTAAGGGAAGAACTCCTACGCACATTCGGTATGCTCAACGATGACAAAGCGGTATTACGTGTTCTACTGAACTGTAAGCAAAAAGCGAAAGGGAGCGTATACGAATACTTAGTGGAAGTGGGTTCGTTGAATCGACGATTAGTTCGGCCATTTGCTGCAAATGAATTATTAGAGATCGCTAGGGAAGAACTGAATGTAGAACTTAAAAACGCTACACTTTTGTAAAGAAAATCTTTTGTAAAGAAAATTTTGACAAAAGTCAAGGAGAAGCTTATAGTAAGGGCGCCCTGACCTCCAGGTCCACGGTATGACTTTTTAGACATCATATTCGTGATCAGCAAGCCCAAAAACCCCTGAGTAATGAATTTGGGCTCGTTTCGGCTATTATTTACCGAATTATAATTTTTTTTTATTATTCTAAAAAATGCACTTACAAAAATGCATTATTTAGCTGCAGAAATGCAATAAAGCCGATCTGGGTTTGTAAAACACCAAACAAATTTTATAGTTGATAATCTGAATCGAATGCAAAAAACCGCATTCAAATCTGTTGAACTATACAGGTTTTCGAAAGTAAGTACATACTTTTGTACGCTAATCCCTCGTCTACATTGATTTTATCAATGATTGCAATAACACTATTATCTCGTAACAATTTGGCCCTCTTTAAAATTGCTTTATACGAATTCAACCAAGTATCAATAGTGTTAATTTCCGGATGTTTAATTTTTACTTCTATTCGAGCCTAAATAGCGAAATAGAATATTAATTAAGTAATACTGTTACAATGATAAAAATCAACAAAATTACCAATTCAAATCCTAGCTGGGTTGTTAATGCTGCATACTTTTGTAAGTACTCCGCTGTTGAAATACTTCCTAGTAATTCATTTGACCTGAAAGAAAATGTGTTTTCCACTTGTTTAAAATCACATTCCAATCAGTCGTGTTTTGGATCAAAAAAGTTATATCTTCTGTTATACCTTTAAATATATAATAATAAATAATAATTTTAATATTATAATACTTTTAAAATAAAAATAAATCAATAATATGTAAGGACATAATTTTTTTGTCATCCAGACAATTCTCCTTAAAATATTCACCGTATAAGCAAATCACCTTAAGCCATTGATTAAACCCATTGATTTTATCAATGATTGCAATTAACACTATTATCTCTTAACAATTTGGCCCTCTTTAAAATTGCTTTATACGCATTCAACCAAGTATCAATAGTGTTAATTTCCAGATGTTTAAATTTTACGTCTTTTCGAGCCTAAATAGCGAAATAGAATATTAATTAAGTAATACTGTTATAATGATAAAAATCAACAAAATTACCAATTGAAATCCTAGCTGGGTTGTTGATGCTGCATACTTTTGTAAGCACTCCGCTGTTGAAATACTTCCTAGTAATTCATTTGACCTGAAAGAAAATGTGTTTTCCACTTGTTTAAAATCACATTCCAATCAGTCGTGTTTTGGATCAAAAAAGTTATATCTTCTGTTATACCTTTATTAATAAAAATTTTAATATTATAATACCTTAAAATAAAAATAAATCAATAATATGTAAGGACATAATTTTTTTCCAAATAATTCTTTTTTTTCAATACACTAAGATATAAAGAAACACAAAATTGAATCTGTGTGATTTCCTATTATTCACTTAACTAAAACTTCAATAAGAAATGACAAACAATAATCAACTGATTAAAAATAACAAATTCGATTAACCTTTATGTCAACGGCAACATACCTGGGTATGTTTTGCGTTTTCAAAACGCTGTAGCTCTGAACTGGATAATCGGATCGACTTAAAATTTCGTGATATCCTAGCCAAAACTGTTTTACACAATAGTCCTAAGTTTGGTTAGGATTGGATCATCCGTTTGGAAGATACAGCCCATTTACAAAGTTGCACTCTTACGTCAACAGCATACATACCTGGGTAGGTATAGTAAAACGCATGCAAATATGATGATATAATTGAAAAGTATAGTTTATTTTGAGTTAATTTTTGCAATTTTATGAACAAAATATTAAAATAACTACGAAAAAATTTAAAATTATTGAAATTCAAATACATCTATCGCATTGCGGCAACTCTTTGGAATGCTCTGCGCACACTGGTTTGTTGCATAATGTGCATGCTTTACGAGTATGGCGTCGTTTCGAGCAGATGTAGCAATTCCCCTTTACTTTTGGGCGGCCCGTACTATCACGTTTCTCTGCTTCATGTGCTCCAGCATCCACAACTCCGATGGTTCCACCTTTATGGCGCTGCGCGTTGAAAAAACTCTGGATATTCTGCTGTTATTCGTCCTTACATAGTTGCTCGCTTAGCTGATGGAGAAACATCCTACGGCGACTTGTAGATGCCTTTAGGTGAATGTTGTTGTCAACGTATATTACGTATGCAGCAAACGCAGCAACGTCCACAATGCTGTGTAAGTATAATATCATGAAATCCAATTTTGATGTATAAAATGGTGACTTCCTGTGATGATTTTGAAATTCACAAGTATGGTTTCTGTAACCAATGATTTTGACAAACAAGTTTATTCTTGTTTCAACGAAGTATAGTTGCGTATGAATCAAATCATGTGTTTTAATATTTAAATGTAAATATTATTACCATTGAGGTTATGTTGAGTTGAAGAAATTTAATAATTATGTATAAATATTATTACCTTTAAGGTTATATTGAGTTGAAGAAATTTAATATTTATGTATAAATAGTATTACCTTTGAGGTTATTTAGCGTTGAAGAAAGCTGTGTTTCAAATATTCTCTTTTATTTATTGAATATTGTTTTACCTCGCTTGTTTGTAAACCGGTGTGCAAGGACCAAAATGTTGAGCTGTGGACTGTATCTTTGATGTACGTAATTAATAACAATGAATTTATTCTTTGTGTATTTGATTTATTTTTTAGTATTCCAAAAACAATTTTAAATCTATTAAACGATATCATTCGTTTTAAAAATAATGATTGTTGGTTGCACTTTTGTATTTTTTGGTATGGTTATTACTTTTAGCACGTTTTTGTTTTAACAGTTACATTGAATTGAATGTGCTTGCTTTATGAATAAAAAAAGTTATATTTTGTGTTAACTCACTCCCTCTTACGGTTAAAAAACATACCGACTCTTTCATTTTTTACCTAAGTGTTTTGATTCATATATTTTGTTATCAATGTAGAGTTAACAATTTTTATTGTAGAGTTAAACAGACATCGTAGTGATAAGTTGTGTTCCAAGCTAGTGTGTCTAATGGCTAGCTCTACAAAAACAAGATCGTTGAACTCAAAACTCAGTTGGCACATGTTAGAACATTTTCGACATGTTGTCGAACGTGTTAACGTATCTATGGCTTCCTGAAATGCTATGAAACCTTTTTCGTATATTACTTTGTGATTTATTTAAACCATATGCATAGCTACAGAAAACACTCCATAATAGGAACATGAGTATTTAAATGCTCCACTCGATGCTGAAGGACAAAAGCACCGTTGCCAAACGTCTGTTGTATTATTCCACATGTCTATTTCATAAGGGAATAGTTCACATTGATTTGCGCTATTCATATCAATTTTCTCTAGAAAAACTCTCTTTAATAAAATGACTCTATCCTTATAAATAACCGTGGTTGCACCTTTGTCAATAAATTCAAAGATGAATTTAAATGTTTCGCAGACTGGCTCAAATAACTGTAAATAACCATCTATAATAGTGGAGGCAATTATCTGCACAATGGAATCGAAAGAGTAGGTATTGGATATTAAAAAATACTAAATTGTTTATACGAAAAGAGTTTTGTAAGTTACCATTTACCAAAATATTGAGTTTTTTATGCTTAACCAAATTATTATTTTGGAAAATAATATCCGGAATTTCGGTAAAATAAAAACCTTTTTTGGTATAAGTATTTTCTGATGCATCGTTTTTTTCTGCCTTTTGCTCCAGAGTATCTGATACTTCGCTTTCCTCGTGGCTACTCTTCGATTCCTCGTCCATATTATTTGAAGGTTTAGCTTTATTTCGCCAATTATTATACGAAAACAAATCGCTATCTCTATTGGTTTTGACCTTTTTATCAAAAACATTTTGTTTTCACATGTATCTATATTACTTTGTAAAACTTTGTTATTTTTGCCTATTCACCATTTGAACTTAAAAGTTCAGAGCCAAATATTGCTGCACTTCCTTCACAATCTTTGCTTTCAAGTTTTAGGAACACATCTGCTCGTAGACGGTTATTATAATGACTTAAGTACTCTGTGTTTTTTGTCATTAAAATAACCTTCTATGTAGCTTGTGGTGGAGTGTTTCGTTTCGTATGGCAAACAGGCTGCAGTCAGACTGCAACAACGGAAATTCAAAAGCTCTATTAATGAAAACCTTTAGAAAATTATCAGCATAAAAAGCGTTTAATTCATTTCCTCCAGTCTCAAAAATTTGAGATTTTTTATTTATGTTGTTAATCCAGATTTTAATTGGATTAACTGGTGAAGCATTGTCGTTCTTTTCTTCATTTTCGAAGTCTGTTATAGAATATGTATCACCATTTTCCTCTTTTTCAAACAAAGATATTTTTGGGGAAGCATTCGCGATACAAATTTCTAACTGCAAACGTGCATCTCTTACCGTTTTAAGGTTTGATCTAATAATTGTGTCCTCATATTCATTGTTTGCAACTATGCAAGTCAAATGAAATATTTCATAAAACTGATTTATTCATTGACAATCTATCATTAATGCAACACAGTAAAGATAGAATTGTTTTACTACATGTCGCATGTTTTTAATACATGACCATCTTCGAATCATGTTTATGAAATGCGCTACGTCCAGACGGATAAAAAAAGAAATTAGAGGTCTCGATAGATGAGTGTCATCGTTCATAGCACGTAAAAATATGGTTTCTATGTAAACTTTTATTGGCTGATTATTGAAAGCAAACGAAAGAGCGTTTATTAAGGCTCCAGAACTACCACGTTGGCTTCATTTGGCTTTGGCGCTCCCTTTTCTAGCCACTGTTTGAGCCACCATATCAGAAGATTGGTGCTTTGACTCTCCGTTAGTAGTTGATGGACCGACAATGTAGTTTTTTTTAAGTTTATAACAATTGCATACAAAAATATATGCCGGAGTTCATGCCATTTCTTTGTTTTATCTCTTTTTTAACAAAAAAAGTAATGACCTTTCCTGACCTAATGATTTTCCATCTAAAAAAAATAAAAAAATTGTATTTCGAGCATATGTGGGGACAGGAAAGCAAATTCTAGTTCTCATAGCTCAAAACTTGAAAAGTCTATAATTATACAACGGGATACGACCAAATAAAAAAAGTCCAAGCGGCACGTATATCCGCTAGAAATAGGTAGATTTCGGGACCAGACAGCTTTGTGTACAAATAGAATTGGATTTGCCAGATTAGTTTAAATAAAAAATTTAAGTAGAATAGTCCAAGTCCAGAATAATCCAAAAAATTTATCAAACCAAACTAAATACATTAACGGAAACTACTTCATCAATGCGATTTCGGAACAGTTTTATTTAATTGTTTCAAATATCGATGCATTAGCACGATTCGGCTGTAACAATTATTCGCCAGAATTTGCATTTTGAGCACCGTGATGTCATGATACATATACGCAATGATGTTAAATATACAAGGCTCCTTCAGTATGAAAGAAGTAGTATTTCTGAATTCTGCTTTATCTGGCTCAAAATCATCATAAATAAACACGAATTATATTTGTGTTTTTTATACCGTAGTCCTACTTACCACCATAATCAAACTTTGGAAGCATTTAATTCTCTTACAGACACAATCGATAACATTTTCATCACCACGCCTAATGCAGAAATTATATTAGCAGGTCATTTCAACGTCCATCACAAAGATTGGCTACGTTTTTCAACAAAAACATCTTTAGAAGGTCAATATGCTAAATTTCTTGCTGACTCCAATCAGCTTACTCAATTAGTAGATAGGCCCACCCATATGCCAAATATGACCTCTGGTTTGGTCATATTTGGGATATGGGGGGCTTATCTTGGTTGTAACAAATTATTATTTATGAATAAGTTTGCAAATTAATTTATATTGGCGAAAATATTTATTACATTACGCACTAGTTTTCAAGAAAAATCTCCCTAAACAAAACCCAACATTTCCTATAGATTTTGACCTGCTGAACACGAATATCATATTTATTTTTTTAGGTTAGGTCTTGTTTTTGAGATATTCGCGAAAAACCAATTTTTTCGGTGAACAAAACGGTTATTCCGGTGTTTGGATCGTATATTTTACAAAACAAACAAATTTAATATATGAAACAAGTGCATAGTAAAGATACTAACAAACATATTGAGCTGTTTTTTGAAAAAATCAAAAATTTATGTTTTTTTTAAATTTTTCTATATTCAACGCCATAAATTTTGAACAAACAATGATTGTAAATTTTTTTAATTTCTTGGAGCCTACAGTTAATTCAATATCTTTTCTTTTTAGTTAAAAATCACGAATTTTGGTGCAGTTTGCACCAAGTTATTCCCAAAGAAAGTCAAAACTCAAAATTTGGAATAAAAATGTTTACTAAGAACAATTTAAATTCTGCAACATAGTTGATTTATTTATTTGTTATTATTCTTTAATATCGGCTTTGCGGTCTTCTTGTGAATAAAAATAAAACAATTGATTTTTATCCGTTAAAACATGTGAGTTGTTTTTATTTATCGACATTTCGATGTGTATGACTTCATCATCATGATCTTTATTAAATTATTTTATGTTAGTACTCTATATAAAAAATGATATTATTTGTGTATATATATATGTATATGTTACTTACATTATTAACAATTTTGTTATTAACAGATGTTGTTTGTGTTGTTTTTATTTGTGCTTATGTACTTCCTAGTATTATTTTGCTGAATGTGTTAAGTTCTAAGTTAAAATGATAAAACATATTACAAGTACACTTTTTCAACATCACAAATTAAAAAACTAATATAAACAAAACATAAAATTTATTAGGACTATCTTTGTTACTTATTTTATCGTTAATGTTCTATTACTAATAGAAACAAGATTGCTCAATGCTAATATTATGTATTATCACTGTTCGGTTTTTAATTTTTTTGCAAAGAAAATGAATAATTAATTATTTATTCTTCGTCTTTTTCTATTTGTTGGAGTGTTGTTATCGCTGTTTGTATATTCATCTGAGTGTCTTCTTTTTCTATTTTGTAATATTTGTTTTTTCTCAATGTCATTTTTAATGATGTTGCAAAACAGCGGAGTGATTTGGTCGGTGTCTCGTTTTATGTTATACGTATTTTGTGTATATATATGTAAAGCTTCTATTGTTAGTCTTTTGGACCAGCTGTTTTGTTTGTCTAATATTTTTACGTTTTTAAAGTCAGGCATGTGTTGAAGTTGTAGGTGATGTTCCACTAAGGCGGTTGTCGGTGCGTCTGCGTCGTGGGACATATTTGTTGCTCTCTTTAGGTCGTATTTGTGATTTTTTTATCCGTTTTTCTAAGTACTGCTTGGTTTGACCAACATAAGTCTGTTCACATCTTTGTCCATCAACACCGTTACCCAAGCAAGGTATTTCGTAGATAACGTTAGTCATTTTAGTTCGTTCTACTGGTTCTTTTAGTTTAGTGTATACTATTTTCATTTTTTTGTCACATTTGAATGCTAAGTTGATGTTAGGGCATATTTTTTTACTTATTTTGCTAATTTGGTCGGACATTACATTAATATATCTCATGCTTTTATATATTTTGTCATTTTTGTTTGTTTCAGTGGTTGGTGCTATTTGCTAATAAAAACTCACATGTTTTAACGGATAAAAATTAATTGTTTTATTTTTATTCACAAGAAGACCGGAAAGCCGATATTAAAGAATAATAACAAATAAATAATAGAATACGGTCGAAAACAAAAACAAACACTAAATAGTTCATTTATATTTAAGTTTTTATATAGATTTTTGGATAAAAATCGAGTCATTTTGAGTTTTTCTTATTCCAACCGCGGTTTTATATATTTTTTCTTTTCTGTTTGTGCCGCATCTCAAATTCAATTGAATTTACGGGTTCTAAGAAATTAAGAAAATTTACAATCATTGTTTGTTCAAAATTTTTGGCGTTGAATATAGAAAAATGTTTAAAAAAACGTAAATTTTTTAGCAGGAAATCGTTCAGCAGGTCCAAATCCACAAGAATAGTTGGGTTTTAGTCAGTGAGACGAAAACAGATAAAAATTTGTAAACTAGCGTTACTTACTACTAGTGTTACTTACTACTTTACTTCTTTTGCACCAGCAATGAAAAATATTTTATTCATATCAGTCATATTTTAACAACAAATTATTTAAATCAGATCTGCCTTGCGCTTGCCACTGGTGGGAGCTATGACCAACGGCAGGGTTTGATTGCAACAATTTATTAATTATTAATAAGCATGCAAATTAATTCATGTTGGTGAAAATATTTATTGCAATAATTATAACTATCTTTACTATAACTTTTGCACTATAATAGAATATATTTTATTCATATTGATCATATTTTTATAACACCCGGAGAAAAACCTTATAGTTAACCTTAAATAACCTGAAAACGAAAAGAATTTACTTATAGAATTTAGCCAATGTTAAGTCCCCTAGTCTGGCAGTGGACTGTATTGATAAATATGGACGATGATGACAAGACCAGAGAACTTGACAAGTAGTATAGTGGTAGTATAGTTTAATGAAGTATGCAATTAATCCAATAGTTCCTTCATGCATACATATCTAATTTATCTCGCTTCCCAAGATTACAGATGACGATAATATAATTGGTAACAACTAGTGGTAACACTTTAACAGACAATAATTGATGATGAATAGTTTTGTCAGTAATTTCTTGCTTCACATGGCTATAGATGCTGAAGTATAATAGATTTATATTTTCGGGCCTCACAAAGATGGCTCACAAGGTGATTGATGATAAATAACTTTGTTAATAATCTCGCGCCTCACACGGCTATTGTACTGGAGTATAATAGATTTAAAATTTCATGCCTTAAAAAGACGACTCACAAGACGATAAATGATGATAAATAACTGACATATAACATATTTATAATTTAATGCCTCACAAAGATGGCTCACAAGACGGTAATTGATGATAAATAACTTTATAGATACTGACATGTAACATATTTATAATTTAATGCCTCACAAAGATGGCTCACAAGACGATAATTGATGATAAATAACGTTGTTAATAATCTTGTGCCTCACACGGCTATTGATACTGGAGTATAACATATTTATAGTTTAATGCCTCACAAAGATGGCTTACAAGCAATGGTTGATGATGAATAGTTTTGTTAATAATCTTGTGCCTCACACGGCTATTGATACTGGAGTATAATATATTTATAGTTTAATGCCTCACAAAGATGGCTTACAAGCAATGGTTGATGATGAATAGTTTTGTTAATAATCTTATGCCTCACACGGCTATTAATACTGAAATATAATATATTTATAATTTCATGCCTCACAAAGATGGCTCACAAGGCAATAGTTGATGACGAATAACTTTAATAATAATCTTATACCTCACACGGCTATAGATGCTAACAACCACAATGGCGGACCTACGAAGAAAAGAAAATGAATATTGATTATTTTTGCCACCTTAGTACTTATCACCATAAATTTCACAAGGTTAAAATCAAACAATTTCCTTTAATATCACAACACTTAGAATTTATTTCTTATTTTAATTTAGTTTTGTTTTAACACATTTTAAAAACAATACATTGAATGAAGACATTCTTTTTTAACATTCAAAATATTTATGAAGAAGAAGAGAATTATAATGCAAAGATGTCGACTTATACAGTCAGCGTCAAAAAAAGTGCACAGCAAATAGTTCAACATTTACGGACTAATATATCTTAAAAGAAGAATGGAAAAATAAAATACATTTTCAACACAAATACAAAGTGTATTAAGTATTAGTTTATTTTAGCAAAAACAAAAATTCAATTATTTGTTGTTATCCTTGTAATTTTAAAAAAATTGCAAAATGCTCTGATTTTACGCGTCAAAAAAAGTGTACACTCTCACATTGTTTGATTGTTTTTTTGTTATAACGGGATTTCCGATTTTTTCAACTAATTTTATTTTGTTTTGTTGCATTGTCGATATCTTCGTGTCAAAGATCCGTGCAGTTATTATTATTCCAATAATAATAATTTAATATTATTCAACATGGCCAAACAAACAACAATAGAAACACGTAATTTAGTGGTAAAATTAGCATCTCAAGGCAAATCTCTGAGGGAAATTGCTAGTATTATCGACAGAAGTCAAAATATTGTGAAAAATATACTATTCAAATTCAAACATTTGAGAAGTGTAGAAGATCTTCCCCGTTCTGGCAGGCCGCCAATTTTGTCAGTTGTGGACAAAAGAGCGATAGCGCGAAGGGTTAGGGCTAATCCCTCTGAAAGGGCAGTCAGAATAGCTGAGAAACTCACAGAAACATTAGGAGAAGGAATAAGTGCCAGTACCGTTTGCCGTGCTCTGCATGAAAATGGGTTATATGGTAGAACTCCGAGAAAAAAATCAGTTAAATCTAAGAAAAACCAAAAAAAGCGTCTCGAATATGCAAAAAAGCATATATTTGAAGACATTACTATTTGGAATAAGTGCTTATTCAGTGGCGAGTGTAAAATAGACATTTTGAAAAATAAAATATGCTTTTTTGCATATTCGAGACGCTTTTTTTGGTTTTTCTTAGAATTAACCAGGGACTGAAACCCTGAAAAAATTGGGTTCAGGTTCAGGTTTCCGATTAATCAAAATAGAAAGTTCAGGTTCAGGTTCGGTTCAGAGTTCGGTTCGGGTTCAAAATTTAGAAAAAGAGTTTTTATTTATTTGTCAAAAAACTTTATTTATTTTTCAAAAAAATTCTCATTTAATTTAAGAATCAAAGTATTTTTTAAATTTTCTTCTTTTAAATTTGCTCTTTGTGGTGACAATACAAATTTCAAAGCTGAACAAGAAAATATCCCAAAGCAGTATTAGATGTGTGTACATGTAAATTCGGTGCATATCCCCAGATACAAGCATTCGTTAAAAGTGATCGTCCATCAAAATGTCCAAACGTCCATCCATTCCGATTATACGAAATCGTTAAATTTATTTTTCAAATTAAATATAACAAAATACAGTAAACACACAACATATTAAATTTGACTAATTCTGCATTTAATTCTTATATCTTTTATAAAAAATCGAAATTTTTATCAAAGCACCCATTTAATTCAAAATTTCATTATCCAATTCAAATATTTTTTATTAGCTGCGTTTTTTTCATTTGGGTCAGGGTCAAGGTTTGAAAAAAATCGATATGGGTCACGCAAAGAAAAAAAATATTGTATTTTAAATTTTTAGCAACACTGAGCTGAGAAGAAAAAAAATTGTGAACTAGTAGCGCCATTTTGAAATCAAAACTCAATATAAAAAAAAATCAAAAAATATTTAACGTCTCTTGAAAAATAAAACTTCATATAAAAAAAATTCAAAAAGATTTAATAAGAAACACTAATCCATTTTTTACATATGGCAATGTTCATTAATTATTGCAAATGGCGTGAAATAAAATGAAATAAAATAATTGATAATTAATTAAAAATTGTAAACATCTATTCTTTAAAAAATATGGATTTTGTATCGTAGATATTGCTTTAAAATTATTTTAAGCAAATTTATTGAAATCATGTTTTTTTTTTTTTTTTTTTTTTATTAATTAGTTAGACATGTTTAGCACACTAAATATGAAATATTCATTATTCAGACTCTTTGAATATCCGAAGATACCATGTCAACTAGAAAGGAAGGAGACGGGGAAAATGAAAGGAATGAGGGTGTGGACTGGACATAACTATACTAATTCTTTTAAATGACGATTGACATTTTTTTTAAATGTCTGAGGGGCAAATTCATCGGGAAATACGGACGCGGGCATGTTGAAAACAAATCATATTAAAATTGATTTTAAACAAATTTAACAAAGTATCTGTTCACGCATTATCGTGAATTGTTAAATAGTTTACCTGAAAAATCAAAATATTTTAAATTAGAATCAAAACAAAACCAATTAAAGATTTATAAAATTATGCAAAACATTACCAAAACAATCCTTTTGAAATGTCAACGAAACTTTCAATTTTGAATTGACGTGTTCGGTATATTTTGATCATTCATTCGATATTTTCAATTTTCACATTGAATTTATGTGTTCGTTATTCTATATTATTAATTCGATAGTTTCGAGATCGTTGGTAAACTTGACAGCTGTGTTTTGTAGAGTTTTGGTTTTCTATAAAATGGACTGTTTTTGGTAGTTTTGCTCTCTTATTCTTCGAATCGATACCTGAATATCAAGACTGTGTTTTATTGTGAAAAATAAAATTGTAAATTAATGTAACAAATAAATTAGTTAATTGTTAAAATAAAGTTAAATTAATTTGTAAATCGTACAATGGAAATACTTGGTGTTTTCAATTAAAATATCATCGTAGTATTGGATGATTAACAAAGGGTTGATGAAATCACGCTGTCTCTCCGCCATTGTTAAGCAACAAACAAAACCAAAAAGCTAAGTATTCTCTAATTATTTCCGTGTCATCTTGTGGTATATAAAAATTACTTGTTCCAGTTATCATTAATTATAAAGCAGTCGTGATTTATCATAGAATTCGTCGATTACAACAATTTTAACAAATTAAATGTTCCAGTCATTGTCAAATATAAATTGTTAAATATAAGCAAGATTCTTCGTTATGCAATTTGAGTGTTCCAGTCATCGTTAATGTGAACCAGTCTTGATGTATCATAAGTTTTAAAGGACATTTATTCTTCGTTTATAAAATGTTCAAATTCTTCGTTTACAATTAAATTGTTTACTTCATCATATAAGCAAGATTCGTCGATTACAACAATTTAAGTGTTCCAGTCAACATTAAATATAAAGCAGTCTGCATTTATCATAAGTTTTAGAGACATTTACTCTTCGTTTACAAAATGTTTTAATTCTTCGTTTACAATCAAATTGTTTTGCTTCACCAATATAAGCAAGATTCTTCGTTTATGCAATTTGAGTGTTCCAGTCATCGTTGTTTATGAAGCAGTCTTGATGTATCATAATTTTTAAGGACATTTACTCTTCGTTTATAAAATGTTCTAATTCCTCGTCTACAATTAAATTGTTTACTTCATCATATTAGCAAGATTCATTGATTACAATAATTTAAGTACTCCAGTCATCGTTGATTATAAAGCAGTCGTGATTTATCATAGAATTCATCGATTACAACATTTTTAAGTATTCCAGTCATCGTTAAATATAAAACATCAAGCAGTCTTGATGTATCATAAGTTTTAACGACATTTACTCTTCGTTTATGAAATGTTCTGATTCTTCGTTTACTATTGAATCACTTGCTTCATCAACATGAGCGGAAGTCATCGATTACAGCAATTTAAGTATTCCAGTCATCATTAATTGTGAAGCAGTTTGATGTATTATTAGTTTAAGGGCATTTATTCTTCGGTTACAAAATGTTCTAATTCGTCGTTTACAATTGAATTGTTCAAATTAAATGTTCCAGTCATTGTCAAACATAAATTGTTGAATATAAGCAAGATTCTTCGTTTATGCAATTTGAGTGTTCCAGTCATCGTTAATGTGAACCAGTCTTGATGTATCATAAGTTTTAAAGGACATTTATTCTTCGTTTATAAAATGTTCAAATTCTTCGTTTACAATTAAATTGTTTGCTTCAACATATAAGCAAGATTCATCGACTACAATAATTTAAGTACTCCAGTCATCGTTAATTATACGCAGTGGTGATTTATCATAGAAGTCGTCGATTACAACAATTTGAATGTTCCAGTCAGCATTAATTATGAACCAGGCGTGATTTATCATAAGTTTTAAAGGCATTTATTCTTCGTTTATAAAATGTTCTAATTCGTCGTTTACAATTGAATTGCTTTCTTCAACAATAAAAGCAGACTTTGATTCTTATAATTTAAGTGTTCCAGACTTCGTTAAATATGAATCAGTCTTGATTTATCATAGGTATATAAATGTCTACACTTCGTGTACCAGCTGTTCCAGTTCTTCGTTAACAACTCAATTAGTTGTTTCATCATATGCCAACACTTCGTGTACTTCAACAATAGTCTGTACCAGTTTGTAATCAGTATTGAATTAAAAGGAAATTCTCAAGAGCCGAATCGAAGTTTTTTATCGTTATGAAAGTTGATGCTCCTTCAACCCTTAATCTTCAATTCCACAATACAGTCCACTAAGAAGCATACATTTTGGTCCTTCGAGCCGGATATTTACGCAGCTCGTCTCAAAATAACTTCGGAAGAAATAAGACCAACCAACGTTTTTGGATAATTTAAGGTACCATTTAGTATAATTTATAAGTAACTTAATTATTTAAATTTTCGTCAAATATCATTAACATTATGCATTTCTCTAGCATTTATATTGTCATTGTTTATTAACACGACTTGCGTGATCATATAATCGTGACTTTTTCGGGACATTCACTACTACGGGGTGTACAATATCGCTCAGTCGATTGTTTAATTGTCTATGGTGGATGACTTGTCGGATTGTTCCATTCTATTGACATATTCCGTTCTGAACAATGTTCATCCGTTTTTCTCTTCGATATTAATTTTCCATAGGTTAACATGCCGGATTCCCCTGACGTAGACCTCTTGAAAAAACAACGTCGTACAAAATCTCGTCATACCTGAATGGAATTTGAATTCCAAAATAATTTTGTTGTCATCGTTAATATTTTTAAAAAAATCTTTATACATCTCGTCGTATTCTAATGGAATTTGAATTCCAAAATAAATTTCTTATTTTCATTAATATTTTAATTCAGTTCGTCGTACTTTAATGGAATTTGAGTTCCAAATAAATTTGTTGTCGTCGCTACTATGTTGCAAATCGTCATTCATTTTTCGTCGTGCCTTATTGGAATTCGATTGTTCGTTAATAATTGGAGTCATTATTCGTTTCGTCGTACTTAGTAGAATGTGATCTCCAGATATAATTGTTGTCTTCGTTAATATGTTCAAAATCGTTATTCGTTTTTCGTCGTACCTTGTTGGAATGCGATTTTTCGTTAATAGTTGGAGTCACTATTCGTTTTCGTCGTACTTAGTAGAATGTGATTTCCAGATACAATTGTTGTCTTCGTTAATATTTTAGAAAACCGTTCTGTCGTATTTTTAAATCATTCGTCGTACCTGATTAGATTAATTGTTATTTTTAGGATTCTGTTATATTATGTATTATATTCATCGGATTCTAGTAGATTAAATAGCATATTCATCGGATGTTCCAATATTAAATTACCAATTTATTCATCGGATCATTTCAAAATACCGTTTAGGTGTGGAGTAATTAATTATTTAATCCACATCGTTCGTCAATCAACATGGAAGTTTTGATATTGGTTTGTCCAACATTCGCTGGTATTTGGATGTGTTAGCTTCATTAATTTTTCGTCGTTCTCCTTGTTGCTATCATAATTCCAACAGATGTTCACTCTTGTCTCATTCTTCGTTGCCTTGGCAGAGTGTGCCTCACAGCCCACCTTCGTCGTATAGTCGTTGAGACAAAATCAAACAAATTTCTTCAATGTGAATTAGCTCTGACCTTGCTAATAGGCTTACATGCCTCATTTGTAGTAATTGGTTATTCGTCATATCTTACTAGAATTCGTTTCTCAATTTAATGTTCATTAATAGTTGGAGTCATTATTCGTTTCGTCGTACTTAGTAGAATGTGATTTCCGAATAAAATTGTTGTTCGTTAATATTTTAGATATTTTTCTCGTACGTTTCGCCGTACCCTAACACCATTCATCGTATTTTATTAGTTTGATTGTTATATTCTTAGGAACCTGTTAAATTATTTTATACCCATTAAATTCTAGTAGATTAAATACTATTCATCGCATGTTACATTATTGAATTACCAACTCATTCATCAAATCCTGTCAAATTCATCGTTATTAGATGTGAAATAATTAGTTATTCAATTCACATCGTTCATCAATCAACATGGAAGTTTTGATATTGGTTGTCCAACATTCGCTGGTATTTGGATGTGTTAGCTTCATTAATTTTTCGTCGTTCTCCTTGTTGCTATCATAATTCCAACAGATGTTCACTCTTGTCTCATTCTTCGTTGCCTTGGCAGAGTGTGCCTCACAGCCCACCTTCGTCGTATAGTCGTTGAGACAAAATCAAACAATTTTTTCCAATGTTAACCAATGTATACTTGCTAAATGGCTTACATGCCTCTTTTGTATTCAATAGTATCCGTCATTAGAATTCGTTTTAATTCAATATTTGGTAGTTAATAGTTCGGTAGTATCTTAACTCGTTATAGGTTTAATTATAATTTAGTAAAATGGTTGTCTTCAGTAGGAATTAAGGTCATTCGTTATTTTCACGTGTCCTAGTATCTTAAGTCGTTATAGGTTTAATTATAATTTAGTAACATGGGAGTCTTCAGTAAGAATTAAAGTCATTAGTTATTTTCACGCGTCTTTCGTCTAGTTTATGTTACAAACCGAAAATGATTTCGTTTGAATTAGAATTTTATATTTTGTCATTTCCGTCTGCCAAATTGATAATTCAGGTTGTAGCACCGAGCTTTAATCGTTGACATTTAACTTTTGCAGGCCCCCTCTATTAGCTCAAGATGCGTGCTCAAATGCAACGGACAAATGGTTCATATGCATGTTCGCGTGTTTCGTCTCAAAGCAGTCCAGTTGGAAATCGGTATTAACTCATCAGCTGATCCTTTTAGAGCTTGGTTTCGTCGTATGTATGGTATCACGTAGCGGATTGTGATGTTTTTAAAAATTCTGCTTCCACAACATTGCCAACTTCATTGAAGCTCGTAATCTTCAGCATATCCAACAAGTAGCATTCATGTGGTCTACTCTTCGTCACAGAGTGTGTCCGACAACTCAATTTCGTTGTACAATCGTTGTGTCATTTTAAATTGAGCCTATTGTCATTTCCATTAACCCAGCTGAATCCATTCTGATACGCTCAGTAGCACGAATCAGCGTAATCTCACATCTTGATGTTGAAGATCTGCAACAGTTTGTTGTATCAAGTAATTACAAACTAGTGGTGGTTTATATTTCACTAATTAATATTTGCAATCGTCCACGTAACTCAAGCAACAATGTTCTGCGACCAGTCTGTTCAGTCTGACAAGTCACTCACCTCGACTACAGTGATCCCTGAATATTCATACACTTAAAATTTACTTTAGTTGCTGTCCGTAACTGGTTTTAAGGGATTACGTAATTGCAACCATGTCGCAGCCTGGACCGTTTCATTTTGTTAAAGTAAATACTTTAAGGTCGCCAGTATGTTCACGCATTATCGTGAATTGTTAAATAGTTTACCTGAAAAATCAAAATATTTTAAATTAGAATCAAAACAAAACCAATTAAAGATTTATAAAATTATGCAAAACATTACCAAAACAATCCTTTTGAAATGTCAACGAAACTTTCAATTTTGAATTGACGTGTTCGGTATATTTTGATCATTCATTCGATATTTTCAATTTTCACATTGAATTTATGTGTTCGTTATTCTATATTATTAATTCGATAGTTTCGAGATCGTTGGTAAACTTGACAGCTGTGTTTTGTAGAGTTTTGGTTTTCTATAAAATGGACTGTTTTTGGTAGTTTTGCTCTCTTATTCTTCGAATCGATACCTGAATATCAAGACTGTGTTTTATTGTGAAAAATAAAATTGTAAATTAATGTAACAAATAAATTAGTTAATTGTTAAAATAAAGTTAAATTAATTTGTAAATCGTACAATGGAAATACTTGGTGTTTTCAATTAAAATATCATCGTAGTATTGGATGATTAACAAAGGGTTGATGAAATCACGCTGTCTCTCCGCCATTGTTAAGCAACAAACAAAACCAAAAAGCTAAGTATTCTCTAATTATTTCCGTGTCATCTTGTGGTATATAAAAATTACTTGTTCCAGTTATCATTAATTATAAAGCAGTCGTGATTTATCATAGAATTCGTCGATTACAACAATTTTAACAAATTAAATGTTCCAGTCATTGTCAAATATAAATTGTTAAATATAAGCAAGATTCTTCGTTATGCAATTTGAGTGTTCCAGTCATCGTTAATGTGAACCAGTCTTGATGTATCATAAGTTTTAAAGGACATTTATTCTTCGTTTATAAAATGTTCAAATTCTTCGTTTACAATTAAATTGTTTACTTCATCATATAAGCAAGATTCGTCGATTACAACAATTTAAGTGTTCCAGTCAACATTAAATATAAAGCAGTCTGCATTTATCATAAGTTTTAGAGACATTTACTCTTCGTTTACAAAATGTTTTAATTCTTCGTTTACAATCAAATTGTTTTGCTTCACCAATATAAGCAAGATTCTTCGTTTATGCAATTTGAGTGTTCCAGTCATCGTTGTTTATGAAGCAGTCTTGATGTATCATAATTTTTAAGGACATTTACTCTTCGTTTATAAAATGTTCTAATTCCTCGTCTACAATTAAATTGTTTACTTCATCATATTAGCAAGATTCATTGATTACAATAATTTAAGTACTCCAGTCATCGTTGATTATAAAGCAGTCGTGATTTATCATAGAATTCATCGATTACAACATTTTTAAGTATTCCAGTCATCGTTAAATATAAAACATCAAGCAGTCTTGATGTATCATAAGTTTTAACGACATTTACTCTTCGTTTATGAAATGTTCTGATTCTTCGTTTACTATTGAATCACTTGCTTCATCAACATGAGCGGAAGTCATCGATTACAGCAATTTAAGTATTCCAGTCATCATTAATTGTGAAGCAGTTTGATGTATTATTAGTTTAAGGGCATTTATTCTTCGGTTACAAAATGTTCTAATTCGTCGTTTACAATTGAATTGTTCAAATTAAATGTTCCAGTCATTGTCAAACATAAATTGTTGAATATAAGCAAGATTCTTCGTTTATGCAATTTGAGTGTTCCAGTCATCGTTAATGTGAACCAGTCTTGATGTATCATAAGTTTTAAAGGACATTTATTCTTCGTTTATAAAATGTTCAAATTCTTCGTTTACAATTAAATTGTTTGCTTCAACATATAAGCAAGATTCATCGACTACAATAATTTAAGTACTCCAGTCATCGTTAATTATACGCAGTGGTGATTTATCATAGAAGTCGTCGATTACAACAATTTGAATGTTCCAGTCAGCATTAATTATGAACCAGGCGTGATTTATCATAAGTTTTAAAGGCATTTATTCTTCGTTTATAAAATGTTCTAATTCGTCGTTTACAATTGAATTGCTTTCTTCAACAATAAAAGCAGACTTTGATTCTTATAATTTAAGTGTTCCAGACTTCGTTAAATATGAATCAGTCTTGATTTATCATAGGTATATAAATGTCTACACTTCGTGTACCAGCTGTTCCAGTTCTTCGTTAACAACTCAATTAGTTGTTTCATCATATGCCAACACTTCGTGTACTTCAACAATAGTCTGTACCAGTTTGTAATCAGTATTGAATTAAAAGGAAATTCTCAAGAGCCGAATCGAAGTTTTTTATCGTTATGAAAGTTGATGCTCCTTCAACCCTTAATCTTCAATTCCACAATACAGTCCACTAAGAAGCATACAGTATCTTTGACAGTTTTTTTATTTTGAATAAATTTTCTTTGACATTTATAAGTTTTAAAATGATTATACCAACCTTATAAAATCAAAATTGCCATCTCTTGCAATTTTATGTAACCAAAATATTTTAGATCATTGATCTAGACCCAGACAAAAATATCTGGGTTATGTTGTTGTTGTTTTTACATGTAAAAAATAGAGTTGATCTAGACCTTGACCCTGACCCAAATGAAAAAAGCGCAGCTATTGTAGTTATACAATTATTTAAAAAAATAAGACTGTAGTATGATAGACATGAATATATGTGGTTATATATCTGTTCAAATGGTTACTTCCGTTGCAAAATTCTCATAACACGCCTAAAGAAGTTTTACTTCAAAATTCAAGATACGGTCTTTGTGCTTAGCACGACAGTACAGCAGAGTCATACATTTTCAACACTGTAATAATTAGTTGTAAACAAAACTACTTTATCGATTCAAACTACGCTAACTTTTACAATGTGGTGAAAACGCGAACTGAGCTGAATTACAGGCAAAATGTCAGAATGACATTCAAAATAACAACATAGTTAAGGTAAATAATATATAACATTTATCGAATAATATTCTCATTAATACTTTTTTACTTCTTACAGCAATATTTCAAATAAATCCAAAGGAAGTAGAAGACATCAACGTTGGATTCAAAAATATGGTAAGTTAGATTATTTTTAAATAATTTTTTTTATATTTGTAGGAAACAAGATCCAGCGTTAACAATTACACATTAAAATAATTTCAATTATAATTGCTAATCTTTATTTCTTATATTTTAACAAAACATAATTTGTAAATGAAAAGATGACTATCCACCACGAAATACGAATTCTTAACTTTTATATAGCAAATTTTTCAGTGCCGACAACTCAAAAATTCGTTCCACTCTCAAAGTTTTTATATAATAATAAATTAACTACTGAATGCATCCAAAAATATTTCTCCAAATTGAGTGAAGAACGTATCCGTTGTCAAATTGATTTATTAACTAATAAACAACAATAAAAAATCAACATACGAAATAAGCTAAGTTTACATTAATAATAGTTATTGAATAATATGTATATTAATACTAATTTTCATTTGTTTCTTTTTAGGAATATGCGAAGTGTGAACATTGATTATTAAATGTCAAAAAATATTTGACTACTTGTGCCTTGTAGATGTACACAACAGGCTTGTAAAGTAGTGTTAGTTTTGACAGGAATAACATAATTAAACACGATAAAATTTTATTTTATTTTCGCGCTTTGTTGTCTTAACAGTCTTAAAAAAATACTTTGTGTGCAATAACGTAATTCTATATAACTTGATTAAAAATTTTTAGATAACAAAAACGTCATAACGTTTTTTACGTTAATTGAGCAATTTGTTGCTTCTGCTTTTAGTTAATGTTACCTTCTGTAACATTTAAAATCAATTGTTTTTCTAATTCATAATCTTGTAATTTTTGCGGTTTTACGGTTATGTAGCAATTTTCAGCCCTACCATGTTAATAAGTAGTTAATTTCTGCTCTTCTAGGACCCTCTGGTTGCCGAACAAACCCACGACCACCATTTTCCCTGAAACTTCTGCCTCGCGAGGAGCTGGACCCCGATTATGGAATGCGAAAGCGATAATAGCTCAATTTTTGGCGTAAGTGTAATAGTAATGATATTGGTCTAAAATCAATTACTTTTTTGTAAAACTACTACGTTTTTACAAATTATTTTGAAACAAAAATTCGTTTGACGTTTCATCAAAATTGTTTATTTGTTTGACTTTTATAAAAACCGTCGTGTAATCTATATTGGGAATGAAATGAAATGGCATTTTGGTGATGAATGGGTGATATTAAGAGGATTTTGGAGTACATTGAAGTTAGGCATATTAGTTTGAAGCGCAAACGATGTGCGCAATTTATGGAATATTGGTATTTGTTGATTATATTTGGTATAGTTCCGAAGAGTTCAACATTCTTTTGGAGTCAACAGCGTTGATACATCTCTTTAGTTGCGTACTGGGAAAATTTGCCTACAAAGCAACTAGTGGATGCTTTGCAATTTATTTCATAGAGTATATTTTGTGTCTTGCAATTATTGTTTTTACATTTTTTCAAACATCTTTATCGTAAAAAACTCATTTGCCCTCAAAACTAAATAAGTCTCAACTTATTTCAATCACCAAGACCATTATTTAATCTCCTTTGACGCAGCAACCAGCAATTAGCATCTTGAACGATATCATTTAAACTCGTAACAATTTACAAAATGAAACAATTTACGAATAAATTAAAATGAATTTTGGTTCCATTTAACCTAAAAGTTATAAGCCACAAGCCTATCCATAGGTCGCTGGTTCATATCCGGCTCGAAGGACCAAAAAAAAATGAATATTGATGGATGTTTATTTACAACAGCAATAATAACTAAGTTCATAGAATTTTTAATAATAATTGACCAATCTTCTTGAATACAATTGATGAGTCATAAATCAACTTCAAATTCAATATTGAAGTTAATGTTGAAAGTCTGCACACAATAGTCGAATTCAACACAAATGATGATTTGATGATGTATGTTGAAAAGCTTGCTATCAATGTTGAAGACTGCTTTCAATCGTCAAAGTTTAGCAGAAAATAGCAAGACTAATAATGTTGTTATTGATGAAATTATAATGTTGAATTTTGCTCTTGATAATCGAAGTGTTGTGGCAATGTAATGAATTAATAATATTTTTGTCGATGAATTAAATTATAGTATTGACATCTGCTCTCAATGATCGAATTTCAGCAGTAAAGAACAAAATAAAACTATTGGTTCCAATGAAAGTATAATATTAAAAAATCTGCCTTCAATAGTCGAAGTTCAGCAGCAATGCAATGAATTAATAATACTGGTGTCGATGATATTATAGTTTTGGTTTCGATGCAAGTTAAATATTGAAACTCTGCTTTCAATAGTCGAAGTTTTAGCAGCAATACGATGAATTAATAATACTGTTGTTGATGATATTATAAGTTTGGTTTCGATGAAAGTATAATGTTGAAACTCTGCTTTCAATAGTCGAAGTTTTAGCAGCAATACCATGGATTAATAATACTGTTGTCGACGATATTATAATATTAAAAGTCTGCTCTAATAACCGAAGCTTAGCAGAACAATGATAATGGTATTATTGGTCGATAAAATAAATTATATTGACAGTTTGCTCCTGATAATCGAAGTTCAATAGCAATGAGCAATGATATTGTTGTCGATGAGATAAATCATAGTATTGATTTCGATGCAAGTATAATATTAAAACTCTGCTTTCAATAGTCGAAGTTTTAGCAGAACAATGAATGAATACGGCTTACTAGTAGGCTCACTAATACTGGTTTCCATGAAATTATACTACTGACATCTACTTTCAATAGTCGCAATTTCAGTAGTAGCAATGGAAAAATGCCTTCAATAAAAGTTGCAATTTGCTGTCAATGTTGGATATTAAAATGCTGCGGCGACGTCTCGAAATCAAGCAGATGATAAATATGAAAAGAAAAAATCATTAATACAACAATACAGTCATACCTATACCACCAGTCGAGCAGGAAAATCCAATAATTTAATATCCCACACAATTGTACGATGTGTTCAATGACCTTGTTGTAACATATCTCGAAATGCAACGTGGTAAGTCACGCCAACATGTGGATGTAAACGATTTAAAATATAATCAGCTCACAAACCAGCATATATTTAGCATCATCAATATACAGTCTTGATACCACAAGCAACACTAATTTCATGAAAACTAACCAAACTGTACATTGACAGCAATATCAAATATGAACAGGAACTAACTGCTCAAATAATACAATATAACCGCACAAATTATTGGAATTATATTTATCTAGAATGGCTGACAATTTTACATTTTGAACATCATTATTTTATAAAAACTGCCATTTTTGGCTTGATTATCCACTATAACAAATTTTATTATGGCTAAACACTGAAATAGCCATTAAAGCCATGTTGAAAACTTTTAAGTAATTTAATAATTATGATCACCAAAAATCATCTTTACAATAGACTACGTAATGAACAATTATCTTCACAATAACTAAACAAAAGAAATTTTGTGTTTACAATAAACCAATAGTCCCTGGGACCTACTTAATTTTCTGATTACCACATATTTTATACTTCGTAAGGCGCTTGTCCCTGACAAGTCCTACAACTTTTTTATCTTCAATTTTCCTTGATTCGGCCGCATTTTCCCTCGGGAAACTCCGAAACATGGCGATTTCCCGGGGTCTTGTATATTTATTACCATAATTTTGTTATTTATTAAAGGGGGTGGAAATTTGTTTTAGAAAACGAAAACTTTTTTTCTGCATGTATTAGTTTTCTATATATATTTCTCTCAATTCGGTACTGTTTATAGACCAGGGTCGATAATTTTTGAAAACAACAAAAATAATAGTAGGGTGAAACCCATTAGAAAAGGAGGAGAATATTATAAAAATGAAAGGAAAAATAATTTACGGGCGATCTAAGGTCGGGAAGGGGAAGGGGTGAGTTTTTAAGGGTAAAAAACGGTTTATCTCGATTTCCGGCAAAACTAAAAGTCCTATGGAAAAAAGTTAAATAGCAAAGTTGTAGGGTATAAAAAGATTTAAAACTTTTATTTAAACACTTTTTCATATAACCTCAAAATTCATGTGAAAAATTCAAAAAATCAAGTTTTTGGTTTTTTATTTTTATCTTTTACAAAAATTTTTTTTTTTCACGAAATTTGGTGAAAACTTACCTTTTTATGTCCCAAATACGCTGTAATTTATTTGATTTGAAATATTTATTTTTTCACCTTATTTTGAATTAATATCGAAAAAGCACCCTAATTTTCAATCGAAAATTCACCCGTCAAAATATCAGCGTTTTTCAAAAAGTTGGTATGCTTTATGTTCATTGAAATCTCTAATTTTTGATGGTAAAAAAAAAAATATAATACTATAGTAAATCTTCTCAGAAAATGCAAAAAACGAATTGAATTTTCCATTGAAAATTAGGGTGCTTTTTCGATATTAATTCAAAATAAGGTGAAAAAATAAATATTTCAAATCAAATAAATTACAGCGTATTAGGGACATAAAAAGGTAAGTTTTCACCAAATTTCGTGAAAAAAAAAAATTTTTTTGTAAAAGATAAAAATAAAAAACCAAAAACTTGGTTTTTTGAATCGAAAATTCAATTCATTTTTTGCATTTTCTGAGAAGATTTACTTTAGTATTATATTTTTTTGTTTCACCATCAGAAAGTAGAGATTTCAACGAACATAAAGCATACCAACTTGTTGAAAAAAGCTGATATTTTGACGGGTGAATTTTCGATTGAAAATTAGGGTGCTTTTTCGATATTAATTCAAAATAAGGTGAAAAAATAAATATTTCAAATCAAATAAATTACAGCGTATTTGGGACATAAAAAGGTAAGTTTTCACCAAATTTCGTGAAAAAAAAAATTTGTTTGCAAAAGATAAAAATAAAAAACCAAAAACTTGGTTTTTTGAATTTTTCACATAAATTTTGAGGTTATGTGAAAAAAGTGTTTAAACAAAAGATCTTTTTATTACCTACCTTTAGATCTTTTTATTACCTACAACTTTGCTATTTAACTTTTTTCCATAGGACTTTTAGTTTTGCCGGAAATCGAGATAAACCGTTTTTTACCCTTAAAAACTCACCCCTTCCCCTTCCCGACCTTAGATCGCCCGTAAATTATTTTTTCTTTCATTTTTATAATATTCTCCTCCTTTTCTATTGGGTTTCATCCTACTATTATTTTTTTCACTTCTTATTATTTTTAAAGGCTTCTACCCTGGTCTATTAAGGTTTTCATCAGTTTTGTTTTGATTAAACTTTTGAAATGCCCTTTTCTTAATTTTAATTGCCTTTTTGCAGTTTTTGGAAAACCATAGATCAGTCTTAGGAACGGTTATCCTATTGGGAATAAATTTCCGCATACCCTCAAGAATAGCCTTTGAAAAATTTAACGCAGCTATATTACGGTCTTGGGCGGTAAGACAATTACGTTTCCAGGAAAATTGTTTTAAAAAATCTAGGACCCTGCCAATTCGCAGCTTTATAGTCCCAAACAAGATGAGGATTGGCTTTAAATTGTTTTGGAATTTGTAAATTTAACTTTGTAGAGATCAAATTTTGATCTGAATCACCTAAAGGTTCTGATACTTTAAATTGTACCAGGTAAGGATTATTTGTTAAAAACAGCAGCAAATCTCAAGAGCAGCAAATTTTAAGAGAAACCATGTTGTGGCATTTTGAATTTAATTCAAAATTTTTAATTCTTACGTATGGAATGGCGTTTCTAATATACACACAAACACCATGTTTAAAATAAAAAGAGGATTCTAGTTCATATTGAGAACAAAGGTATTTATTACGATCAAGAGTAACAGCTCGGTCACTAATAATCGTTTCAGTTAAGAATAGAATATCCGGTTTTGTTCTCTCAAGATAAAGATGAACTGAATGAAGATTAACATTCAAACCTCTTATGTTGGAAAAATTTATTGATAATTTTGCCATTACAAATAAACAATTTATTTTTAACCTTAAAATAAATTTCAACAAAATCAACACAAAACAACCAAATCGACAATATCTAAATTGGCAATTCTAACAGCTGGATAACTTGATACTATGTCTAAGTTTACTGTCAAAATTGCCAATCCAAACAATGGAACATTTAAAAGTTGTTATAACATATAAAAATTCGAAAAACCCAGATGTACACACAGAAAAACAAAATCTGATTGAGAGAAGACAAAACTGTTACAAATAGTAAAATTTGCTTGCAACAAACAACCAAACTTTAAATCAATAACAAATATTAATTAATTAATTTAATTTAAAACCTAAAATAGAAATATTATGAGTAACTGTAACAAAACTTGTTTACGTAAAGAGGAAAGAGTGTAAAACATATAAATTTGATAACTAAAAACTTATCTTAATTTCCTGTTCAAGTTTTTCAAAATTTTTTTCCTTTCAATTTGTTCTATTAATATTTTTTTTTTAAATATTTGTTTTGATTTGTCATCTATTTCTGACTTTGATTCTTTGTTTTGCTTATACGTGACTCTCCCTTCGTTAGCTTTAGAATACTCTTGGATTCTATTTATTACTTTTACATTAACTTTCTTTTCCATAAAATATTTAATTATTAACAAAGTTATCAAATTTATTAAACTTAAACTAATTATTAAACATTATTTCTTTAAATGTTAATAATGTATTATTTCCTGAGCTATAATTTAAATTTGGAATATAGTATTTGTCATATATTATTTTAATATTATTATTAAAGTTCTGGTTATTTATTTTAATGCTACAATTATAAAATTTTATATAATAATTTCCATTTAGAATCAATTTTCTTTCATCACAATTTGATGATAGGTTTGTATTATTTGCCAACTGTATTAACATACTACTTTTATCTAAATTTATTATTTCCTGTTTACAATTTTTTATATTTTGGCAATCTTTTCTTAAAATACAATGATTTAAATTTTTCAACTGACTTAGTGATTTAGTTTCAAAGAAATTATTCTTATATTCAATAGTTTTTTCAATATTATTATTTATCATTCTACAAGTTTTCATATTTGATAATGGAACAATTAATTTTACATTTATTTTTATCATATTATACGGTATTTTTATTAAAAATATCTATCTATTTGTATCTGTTTTTTAAAATCCTATTCCTAATCTTTTTTGTTTTGCTAGAATCAATCTGATAATCTAAAATTTCTTCATGTGTTAGTAGGAATGGGTGAATTATATTCAAATTTGGAAAAATAATATTATCTTGTAATTCAGTCATGATTCTGTCTAATTCTTGAATTTTTAGTTTAATATCGAAGGTAGCTAATCTTGTTAGTGTGTTATTATATTTATCGTTTACGAATTGCGATATTTACTGTCTGTCATGTTTAATTGTTTCAATTAGGTTAACTATTGATTTATTAAAATTATCATTTATACGAATTTGACTATTCATATTGGAAACTATTTGTTCGTTATTTGATTCTACTATATTTAAATGTTCATTTAATAATTGTCTATCTTCGTCGTCCATTGTACCTGATATCCACTTATTTATTGTTCTTTTACCGTTTATTAGTCCGTATTTTTGAATGTTATGATGCCTGTGTTTTAATATTAGTAATTTATCGAAAAGTTTGTTAATAACTGTACTGGGATACAGTTATGCCAAGGATAATATAAATATATAATTATTCCAAAAAAATAAAATCACTGTGGTATTCACCTAGAAAAAAATCTCTTAAAGTTCGTTAAATTAATTGGTCATATGAACCATTTTCAAAATACAGAATTCATAGATATATTTGTATCAAAATTTTTATGTTTTTTCTGCATACACCTTATATTATTCACAAGAATAAGAAATAAAATAAAACTTTATTTATTATATATTTATTATCATACAACTAGTTTCAATCTCTGTGAGATCATCAACAGGTATTGATATGCAATTGCATTGCAATATGCAATGCAATGTAAAGAAAAAAAATAATATAATAAAAAGAAATGACAATAAAAGACTTTGCTAATTTTTGTTGACTGATGTCTTGCTGTTCCAGCTAAATCTTAATGAAGAAAAAGCAACAACAAAACATGTTTGGATCCAGACGCTGCTGATAGAATAACTTCACCTTGATTTTCTTGATTTAGTTTAATAAAAACTAATTATTTGTTTTAATCACAAATGATTAAATTATCAAAATTTATTTAATAAATTTAATTAAAGATTTTAGATTTTACAATACTTTATTTAAATCACAAGAATTGTTCTAATAATATTTTTAATTTGGTGTTATCGCTATGAGAACTCAAACAGAAAAGAGAGAAAGTTTTTTACACAATTATTTCTAAATCAAATTATCGAAGTGACATTTTTCAATGAACTTAAATTAAAATTTTAACTAATATTAAGCTACATCTACATTTATACACCAGAATTATAATACTAAATGCTAAAATGTGTACTGGCTAATTTTATAGTTGATTTAAATTATGGTACAAATAAATTATTATAGATAATAAATAAAGTGAAATGTTTTGGTTTTTTTTTATACTGTTAACAACTGTAAGTACAAATTACTTTTTTCTCTAATTATATCAATTAATTTATTTGTTCATTTGTTGCACAGCTGATGAATAATCATATCTTATGAAAGGCATAAACTTGTTCGTTGTAATATAGAATGATTTATTATTTTTAGGAAGTATCTTCTAGGCTGCGTATTCAGGCAGTCATATTAACAATCAGGTTGGTGTCTAACTTAGCATTAACAAAACATATGTTTTGAGTTTAAAGAATGAAAAAACAACAACAAAACAGAAAAAAGATGGTTAAAAGAAAAAAAAAATGAAAAAGCAAAGATGAAAATAATTTTCTTGTCTTATCTTGTCCAGATGTTTTAATTTTTAACTTTTGCGATATATATATTTTTTTTTGTACTGGAAAACAACAATTTCATTGATATTAATTCAATTGCATTGAGAATGAGGTTGAAAGAAAACTAGAGAAAATGATTAAAATAATTTTTTTTGTCTTCTTATAAGAAAAAATTATTTTCTACGTGTGTGATCGTTTAATTTTTGAGATTTATTTTTTGTTTGTACCGAAAAAACAACAACAATTGCATGTTAACCTAATTTCTTTTTAAGATATATTCATATTTAAACTTTCTTGTATCGTAATTGCGTCTCGATTTGTCGCACTTTAGGAAGTGAAAAAAATGAATAAAAAACTTGATTTTCGTCGCCCTTGGCTTGTTAATTGCGGCATCCAATGTGGCAGTGGACTGTATTTGCTTTATGATGATAGACGAAAATTAATTGGAGCCACAAAACATACCTCTTTTTTTTGATGACTATTAAAAATAACACCACCCTTCTAGCTCCTTCAACCCACCAATTATACGATGCACGATGAATGTATTTTTTGACAGTACAGAAAATAATGTACAGGACGTCGATTGTCTCTGCCTCACAGCTGAAGACAAGTCACAAATAATAATAATATTGCGGCTTGACATGCAGAAGATTATATACAGTACGTTGATTAATTTCTGCCTCACAGTTGAAGACGATTTAACAACCAATAAAAATATTCTTGATGCTTGACATACAGAAAATTATACAAAGTATGTTGATTAATTTCTGCCTCACAGTTGAAGACGATTTAACAACCAATAAAAATATTCTTGATGCTTGACATGCAGAAAGTTATACAAAGCATGTTGATTAATTTCTGCCTCACAATTGAAGATTATTAACAATCAATAAAAATATTCTTGATGCTTGACATACAGAAAATTATACAAAGCACGTTGATTAATTTCTGCCTCACAGTTGAAGACGATTTAACAATCAATAAACATATTCTTGATGCTTGACATGCAGAAGATTATCCAAAGCACGTTGATTAATTTCTGCCTCACAGTTGAAGACGATTTAACAATCAATAAAAATATTCTTGATGCTTGACATGCAAAAAATTATCCAAAGCACGTTGATTAATTTCTGCCTCACAGTTGAAGAC
Organism: Diogma glabrata; assembly: GCA_963693315.1. NCBI lineage: Eukaryota > Metazoa > Arthropoda > Insecta > Diptera > Cylindrotomidae > Diogma > Diogma glabrata. The sequence continues at coordinate 36,359 of CAVNZG010000998.1, forward strand.
GATTAACAATTAATAAGAATATTCTTGATGCATGAAAATGGCAGAAAAAATATTATACTGCTTGATGAATATTTCTGCCTACCAAAAAAACAGCTATTTTGATTCTGACCTGAAATACAGTTTTAAATTATTTTATTTTCTTTTCATTTTCACGGAATCAAACATTATTTTATTTTCACAGAAGAACCGGTAGTTTTTAATTTAACTAAATACACATTTTATTTAAATAAGCAAAATAAACATTTATTAATTCAACAGGATTAACATTTTAAAATTTAATAATGACAATACTTCTACAAACAACGAAGAAATAGCAGAGAGCTTTTTCCAAAATGTCTGAGCTTATATAGTAATTTTGTATCAGTCCGACAACCTAACAAAAATACGTTCCATACTCAAAGAAAATATTATCCCAAGAAAAACTGCTGAACGCAACCATATTTCTTTTTCTCCAATTTTGAGTGGAGAGCGCATTCTGTCAGATTGACGTACTGATAAACAACAACATTGGAATTAAAGTAAGTTTATATTATATTATTTTTTAATTTCCAAAATACTAATTTCTATTTTCTATTTTTCAAGGAAATGCGAAGCAAAATTTGACGTACTACCAAACAAGGACAACAACTATAAAATAAGTTAAGTTTCCATTATAATATTTTTGAAATATACATAAAATACTAGTGTTAATTATTTTCTTTTCTTTTTAGGGAAATGCGAAGCATTGACATGGCTATTTACGTTAAATAATTAAATGTTTTGTTGTGTAAGATTTTGATTTTTTTCTTTTGGGCACATGTTTTAATAGTGAAACAGATTTGAAGTTGTAGTTTTTCTGGTTGTTATATAAGATTTGTGAAAAGCGATACACAAAAAAAAAATTGAGAAGATTTCGACTGATTGTTTGATAAGATTTGTGTGAAGCGATTACCCAAAATGTGAGGTCTTTTATTTCGTTTTTTTCGTTTTCGATTGGGATGTTTTAAGCCGGCTGCCTGAAATAAGTTGTCAATTGAAAAACTTTCTATAATTTTGGAAAAAACTTATTTGAATAAAAAAATGATATCTATTTTTAATTTTTTGTTTTAGTTTTTGTTAAAAACTTTAAACAAAATTTTTATTTTATTAATTAATTTTAAAATTTGTTTAAATACATTAATAATTTTTTGATTAAAATAACTGCCCATCCATCTCGAATTGAGTTTCGTCTTCAACCAATAACGCCATTGGTTTCACACGAAACTCATACAATGGTGCATTCAATTTGGAAGCATCTCTACCGATGAATTTGATCAGCATATTTGTGATGGTGGCTTCTTGTCCAACAATTAATTTTGTAAGTCTTGGAGGCATATATAAATTCCCGCTATCTTTGATGACCAGCACAACCCGGTCCCCAAATTTCGTCTTTACCAGCTTGTAGCTGGTCACCTCGTGCTCGATGTTAAGCCCCAATTCTTCTGGCTTTAATATTTGGCTTTGCACTGTCCGTTCTGCACTGTTCAGCGATTCGATAAAAGAAGAAGCCTGGAAAATTAAAAACAATTAAAATAAATTAATTAATATAGTTTGTGAGGGTTACTTACCATTACGATTTTTTTGGTTTTTGTTATGTTTTATAAATTCTCAAGTGATGTGTTGTTCGCCTTAGTTTTTCTGATTATGATTTGAGATTGATTTTATGCAATTATATTTATACCATTTTTTCTTATTTCCAACTTGCTGTGTTGTTTATTTATTTAAATAAATTAGTTTAAGTTTTGTAAAGCTTGTGATTCATTAAAACTTTGATTTTTAAAGGTAAGGCGGTATGAAATAAAATGTTTTGTTTGAATTTCCGGCAAAGAAATAATTAAAAAAAAATTTTTTTAGCATTTTAAACTTTTTCAAAAAATTATTATTTCGATGGGTCCAGGGCTAAAAAATATTGTTTTTGTTTGACCATGCGATACACCATCTTTATATTGAATTTGGGTCAAAAAATCAGAGGTAAGGTCATATTTTATGTTGTTAGCTAATTAAAACTTTTATGAAAGACATCATATTTTATGTCGATATATCTTAAAAAGTATTTGATGTGGGGGCAAAATTATTTTTGATAAATAATTGTCTAAAAAACTAGTGTTTAGGGGAAGAAAAAAAATTCGCATTTTCATCCAGCACTTTTTTAATGGCTAAGACAAAAAAAATATAATTCAAAAAAGATCGTTTTGTTTAACATTTTTGCCTGTAAAAAAGTAACGGGATAATTATTTTTGAAAAAAAGCTGCACATTTACTCACCTAATCTTAAGCTATTTAGGGGATAAAAAACGGATTGACAATGCTAAACCACTCAACCACTAAAAGGCAGTTTAATTTAAAAAAACATTAGTTCAAAAAAACACTGTTCAAATATTCCTACGGCTGTCGCTAATCGAAATTCAGGCTAGAAAAAAATCGGTTGCCATTTTTCCGATTTATTTTTTTTGCTCTTTTATTTTCAGCTTGTATACCTAAACATTTTAACAATTTGAAAATTTCAACACAGTCTAATAACCATATTACTTTCATTGAATCGTTAAATTTTCTGCTAATGGCTCTATCTAATTTTCTGAAACATTTGGTTTGGAAAATTTGTCTAAAGGTTGGTATCCCCACTTTTTTAATACACTTGAGAATTACAACTATATAGGTGATCTTTCCGATCGCAAATACTTTGGAATATCTCATATGAGTCAGAAGGATGTTAAAAAATTCAACAACTGGTATAGTGAACAGTCACAGCTCAGTTTGTCTTACGATAATCGGAAGGAACTAATTAAATATTGTTCCCTAGATGTTGAAATTCTTCGCAAGGGTTGTATTAAATTTATGAATGATTTCTTAACTACAACAGATGTAAACCCTTTGTTACAATCATTTACATTAGCTCAGGCAGTAATGCTAGCTTTTCTCAAGAAATTCTTAGCGGAAAAAACTTTGGGGGTAATTCCAACAAATTTGTACAACCATGCCGATAAAAACCAATCTCGTATTGGACTAAAATGGTTAATTTATGAGAGTAAACAAATTTCAGAAAAAATCTCTTTCGAAGTAAAAATACCAACCACCAATTTTTACGTGGTTGGGTTTTGTGCAAGCAGCAATACTGTATGAATTTCTGGGCTGCTATTGGCATCGATGTCAAAAATGTTTTGTAGCCAGAAACATTGAAATAAATGGAAACGAATCGGTCGCAAACAAATACGAACAATCAGTGACTAGATTGTATGTTATAGAGTCGTTAGGGTACAACATTAAAAAAATTTGGGAACGTGAGTTTAAGAACTTCCTGTCTGAAAACTCCGAGCTATCCACAACTCTAGATAACGATCGTGAATTACAGTATAGCCATCTTGATCCTAGAGATTGGCCTATATGGTGGTCGAACCGAAACATTTCAGCTTTACTACAAAGTAAAGAATGGTGAAAAAATAAGATATTTTGATTTTACATCACTCTGCCCGTATGTAAATAAATATGGTAAAAACCCTATTCATCATCCAAAAGGCTTTCGCAGAGAAGAGTGTAAGAACCTCGATATCTTAAGTATTGACGGTCTAATCAAGTATTTAGTACTACCCCCTCAAAAACTATTAATTCCAATTCTTCCAATGAAAATAAATAACAAACTTCTATTTACTTTATGTCGAACATGCGGAGAAACTGAAAATGTTTGCAACCGTTGTACACATGAGGAATCTGAACGAATGTTATCAGGTACTATAATAACTGGATCTGAGATACAGTATTACTCCGAGATATATTTATTATTCACAAAAGAAAGGATCACTCTGGCCCTTGCCTAAAGAAAATCTCCAAACCAAATTATCTAACAAGTCATATTTGAAAATTCACAAAAAATTTGATAAAATTTGCACATAAGGTCCTTATAAATCGCTTATAGCCAAAAAGAATATAAAAATATATAAAAAAATATAAGAAAAAAAAAAGACTTCTCTTAATGCGTAGATTGTTTTCCTGATGCACGTTCTGCTTATTATCTCCTTAGGTTTTCTTCTTTGTTTTATTATTAAATCTTATTTCACCGCAATCATATTAACTCAGCTATGAACTTGGTTACCAAAAATTTCCTCTCCTCAAGCCCTTCACTATCAATACCTCTCGTATAATTCCCCTTTTCTTTCTTCCACTCGATAAACAATTCTATGTTAACGTAGAGACTTTTCTTTTGCTGAATGCATTCAATAAAAACAACCCGTATAATTTATTTACTACAATTCGTTCAATTTTATTAAAAATTTTTTTTCTTCATATAATTGGCAAAAAAAAATCACACATGTAATACTGTTTTTGTTTTTTTCTTTTCAGTTTAAACTTACAATATCTTAATTGGCAATAGTTAGAATAATAGAACGAAAACATTGAAAAAACTTTCTAAATATTATGTTTTGACATCAATATTTATTGTGATTTGAGTATCACCCAGTGTTTCACCTTTTATTTCATAACCATCCGGGTTCATTTTAAATTTAAGCCGCCATTAATTATAAAATCGCGAAATGAAAATCACCATATCAATTATCACTTGATTTTATACAAATCTATAATCATGGATCGAGTATCGAATAAATCAATATCCTTTCGATTTATCTATAATCACTGACCGAACATCGGATTTATATTTTAACAAAAAAAATGTGAAACGCCGATTGATCAAATATTATTTATGTTTTTTTGTTGATTTTAAAAATCCAAAAGTAAACTACTTTTATTTTAATTAATATTTTTCGAATTAATCTCAAAACGGAACTGAAGGAAAAAATGTGAAAACATTCTATAAATAAAATAAACAAAAAGGTGTGAAGAAGTTGACTATTCAAGAATTTGTATATTTCTCTCTGTTGACATTGCATTATCCGTTCAAAAAAAAAGAAAATCAATCATGATCACCATCATACTGTCTCGCAAATCGCCATACAAAATATGTTTAGCAAACACATTCCATTTCATCTTACAATCGTTAATCATAAATAGAAACAAACAACCATACATAATTTGGGTTTGTTTTTGGCTCAGTTATTAAAATTATATAGAAAATGAAATGACAATAACTAATGAAATACAAAAATCGTTAACATTTTAGATGAACCAGGTTAAATCAGATCGTATAATATTAGCGATAGTTTAGATCCTTCTCATGTTCTTTTTCAATAAAGTAAATATAAAAGAAATTGATAACGAACGTGAAATAACACGACGTGTTGTTGAAGTAACGCGATTAATAGGTTCTGTAAAATGTTATTAATTGTATGGATAATGAACAATTTAATGTATTGTCGTTGTATCATGTTTGTTGTAATGTGCATTTGTGGATGTTGAATTTTAGGAATACCAAGTAGTCAGTCTATAAGGGAGAAAAATAGAACAGTGTGGCGGTTTGAAGGGAATGTATTTCTGACTGACTCGCTGGTTATATCAAAACCTCACTACCAAAACATACATTATCTCCAACTCACCAGTACAGAACCTGAACTCGTTCTGGAGTGGGGTGTAGACTCTCTTACAAACACTGCTGGTTAGATAACACGATGAATGGTGTCATAACAGTACTTGGGTATTGGATGAAGTCAAACTAGCAATTAATCATGGTGACAAGATTGCAGAAATTTTTGAAGAATGGCAATACGAGATTGCTCAATATAATAGAGAAAAAAAGTGTGGCAGCGTGTTCACTGATTATATGAATTGCTTCCGTAAGTTAAAACAAGAAGCAAGTGATTGGCCACCAAACGTTTCCACTCAAATTGAAAAGGAAAGCTACATTAAGGAGTTTTTTTAGCATGAAGGGATTCATTTAGATCCAAAAGCAGTTAGAAATAATCCTTCACAAAGAGGTTGCAGTAAACTTCTTTTAAATGCGCTTTAAAGAAAATTGGGACAAAGAAATGATAAGAATCAGACGGCCATCATTCATACAGTTTCTGAATTGTACAAATTAATCTCATCCCCAGGAGTTGAAATTACTGATGTATTTCCAGTAGAAAATGTTCTATGGGTGAAATGGAAACATCCAAGTAATGATTTTGTTATACCACTTAAACACGCTTCCGTAGCCGTGGCCGCATATACTACGGCTAATGCTCGAATTAAGCTTTACAAAGAGTTGGCGAAATTTCAAGGAAAACTTCTCTATTGTGATACCGATTCAATTATTTTTATAGAAGACGTGTCAAATGAAGGAGTGCTTAAAACGGGTAATTTTGTAGGTGATTTAGCCAACGAATAATCAGGATACGAAAAAAATGCCTATATTACTGAATTTGTTAGTACAGGGCCTAAAAGTTATGGGCTTATTGCGTTCAATCCTGATAAAGAGGAATATCATGAGATGGCAAAGTGTAAAGGCATAACTCTAAATGTTGAAACGCAAAAATCTTTGAGTTTTTATACTTTGAAGAGTATTGTAACCAATGTTAGTGATGAAGGCTTTCGTACGGTCTGTGACCAAAAAAAAATTAAGAGACGGAAAATATAAGAAGTGGTTTCTCAGCCTGAAATTAAGAAATTTGGACTTACATATAACAAGCGAATTTGTCTTGACAATGGTTTACCACAGGGTTCCGTCCTGGCGCCATTACTTTTTAATCTGTACATTCATGACATTCCTGACACAACATCAAAGAAATTTGGTTACGCTGATGATTGGACCCTTGCCACTCAAAATAAAGACATGGGTGTCTTGGAAGATTTGCTCTCAACTGACCTGGCAATAATGAATGACTATTTTGGAACGTGGAGTTTATTTCCTAATCTAAGTAAAACCGAGAGCTCCTGTTTCCACTTAAACAACAAACTGGCAAAACACGAACTATCAGTGTTATTTAACGGCACTGTCATTAAATACAATCAACAGCCAAAGTACCTGGGCATTACTCTCGATAGAACTCTTTCTTTTAAACTCCACCTAGAAAATACGTCAAAAAAACTTAAAACGAGAAACAATATATTGCACAAACTGGCAGGCTCTACATGGGGTGCTACTCCAGCTACCCTCCGAACAACTGCTCTAAGTCTGGCTTACTCAGTGGCTGAGTATGGCACACCAGTCTGGTTGAATAGCACACATACTCAAAAAGTTGACTGCCAGCTGCATGCCACGATGCGTACTATAAGTGGTACTATCAGATCCACCCCTTTACCTTGGCTCCCTGTGTTAGGCAATATCGCTCCACCTGCACTCAGACGCTCGCATGCTCTCATGCGTGAACATGAAAAGGTAACCAACAACATCACGTTACCCTTGCACGAATATTACGGTGACCACACTCGTTGTCGATTGAAGTCAAGAAAGCCTCCACATAAAACTGCCAGCAACCTGCTGGCAACTAATTTTAATATCTTGGATGCCTGGGACGCTGTAGTGCCAAAAGGGTTTAGACACTACTATATCATAAAATGTAATGCAGATGATCGTTTGTTGAATAATAATAATATGTTGTGGTGCAAAAAGGTTTCCCTTAACACTACTTAGTAATTAAATTGTAGTGCAATTAATAGTACATATAGCACTACTATATAACAATGTGTAGTGCCAATTGTAACTTCGGTACACTACTAGTGTTGCATGTAAATATGAAGAAGATGTAGTGCCAGTATTTTTGACTGTTACTACTTTGTAAGCGAATTTAGTAACTAAATAAAGTTGTAATACTGTCGGCTTACTTGTGGGCCAAACACTTCACACATAGAAACTTTAAATTGTATTATGTATTTCACTGTTTGCACTTGAATCACTTCCAAACTGACTCCCCAAATAAATTAAACAAGTTATTTTCAATGTACAATATATTTTGTTTTGAAGTTCACTTGATATAATTGCTTATAAAATAGTTCTAATTTTACTTATTAATTTAATATAATTTGTTAACTTAATTTGAATTAATTCACTGTTTTAGCTGTTTTAGCTATCCGTTGAAATGTTTACTTAACTTGATTCACTTATTTTCTTATAATCGACTTGAACAAAAACTCACTTATTATTAACTTTAGCAAAAATGACTGACTTGATTTTTTAGTAGAAACTGTTTTTGGATTGATTTATTTATTCCGACTACCACGATTTTGATTTAAAATATTACTTTTATAATTTAAAAAACGATTACTCGTTGACCTTATTATTAATTGGTATTTCTATAAAAACGATCTACTGACCAAACTTTAGTTTTCTGTTTTTATTTTATTAAAAATTACATAATGTAATTTCGCGAAATTAACGTTTATTTTGAATTTAGTAAAGATTTAGGTTATTAACGCGGAAATATTGTTTTAATAAAATTGGAAAAAATATACGATTTGCGAAAAAGGTGTTATGAAATTGTAATCGAAATGGAAAACTAGAGTTTAGGTCAATGTTGCGTTTTTACTCCATCGCATGGAGGGATCAGTTTTTAATAATTTGTTAATTTTTTTTCTATTTTTTTGATCCACGGGTGTGACAACCCCGCGTACTCCAGTCCCTGCTATTGGCATATGAGTTAACGTGAGATATCACATACCACTGGCAATAGCAGTGAGATATCACTAGCCAAGGTGATATCTTAGGGGTGCTGGCGGATGAACTGTATTCAGTCAACGGTAGCACTCTCAATCTTAGCTAATATTCCGGAATATTCCTTGATGCTGGGACGCTGTAGCTTGCTCGATGAAACGAGCCTTCATATAACTACATATCTGAGCTTTAATCATTGAAAAATATACTGCGTCCCATAATCAGGGATTATGCCATTGGCTGGACTATTGGCAAACCAATTTTAGTTTTGTTCCTGCAAATTTGTAAAACAAATTTGCTTTTTATCTTTTATTTTATTTTTATTTTCCCTATCCTATCACGAAATATTGGCCTATGTCATATTTTATATGTGATAGGATTTATGGTTTAGTTATCCATTACTTAACAAAAAAATATTAAAAAAAACAAACAAAAAACAGCGTCCATTAACATTAACATCCTTAGAACGCATGTTGTTGTGGGACCTTGGTCTTAAAAGGTTTTTATGTGTTGTTGTGACACATATTGTAATGCCTACTACACATCACATTTTATTAAAAAAAAAAAAAAAAAAGTAACGAGAAATTAAGTCTATCAAGTTCAGTTCTATAGAATAATAATATAAGTGCATAAGTTTTAATTATCAATTAGTGTCAATAGTGTTAAAGAAATTAACTAGAACATATACATAAAAAGTCTAACATAGTTCACTAGTTATAACTATCAATAAGTGTCAACAGTGTAAAAAATTAAAGGGAATATTACTCAATAAAATAAGTTTATATATATATATACATGTGCTTAATACATGAGTTTTAATAAACTTCTTGACTTTTGTGATAGTGTCCGTGAAACGACAATTAAACTGAGTGAGTGAAACCCATAAGTGTACAGCAGTGCTCACACAGTTAGAAGCACCAGGTTCAAGAAACAGTATAGTGTATAAAGAAAATCTTGCTACACTACAATAAAATCAGCGTTATCAGACAACGCTTTGGCATCTACAATTTAATAAGTAGTGTTCAATTATATATCTACACCACAAACTTCAATATAAGTAGCGTGCCAAAAAACATTCCCACTACATCATTTTACAGTAGTGTGAAACCGAATATCGGCACTACACTTTATTATTAGTAGTGTTCCAAACCAACTATTTTGGCACTACATTTGGCGCAGCCGGTTAGTCCTTTCCAACATAAGGACATAAAGGAGTGGACGAACAACCAAGCAGAATAACAAAAAACGCCTGAGATCCAAAACTGTCATCAAAAACTCACATCCACCACAACGTAAAACAAAAAATCAACAAGGAACAACAATCAAGTCAAGATTTCAAGATTAAAATTCAAGACAGAATGAAGTTCAACACCAACAAAATACTGTGGTAAGATTTTTTTTAACCGTAATTAGTAGATCAATTTGCCATATTCAATTTGCCGTAGAAATAGTTGTACTATAATAACTTTAATAGTAATATCTTTTCTCTTAAATTTGATTTTACACCTTTATATATAACTTTAACTCCAAATTTGGTTATTATTTTTCCTGTATTTCCTGTATACTGTCATTCTAAATCAAATATGTCAACCTATAACCAACACAAAGTACTAATCCTAATCGACAACCTAGTCGGTATTGTGGACAAATTTGAGCTTGACAATATTGAGAAAGTAGAAACTTTTGTGTTTCGAGCCAAAGCACTTCTAAAAACAGTTCTAAGTGTAATGAAACTAGAACAGAAAATGTTTACACGATTTCTGTCCTCACATATAACAGGAAAACCCCTGTTGACCTACATCAGTCTGATGTGAGATCAGATGCGATTTCACAAAGTCTAAATTTTTAATGGCATCACAATCTACCATACAATCTCATGATATTAGTCATTCAATGGCACATCAACCCATATCATCGAAGAGAACCAGGGACACTCCACTTAAGCACTCGGAAGCGGAAAACACGAAACTTTCACCCACTAAAGAAATCAAGACAAACGGAAATATACTTAGTTATGCAACTAAAGGCAATACCAATATCATACTGGCCGGACCAAAGAAAATAATACAGATAGACGACTCGAATATCCCGAATGAAGCAACAATTACCATGGCTAAAAAAGCAAGACCTGGCGTGTTCATAGCAAATGCACTGTCCAAATCAGTCATCCAAAGTATCCAGAAAACTCCAACTGGCCCAATTCAAATTTTAAAGCCCAATCCAACTCCCCTTGTAAACAACCTCACAGAAAACGTTCAATTAAGAGATACACAAAGTAGCCAAACATTTCCGACTAACAAAATTAAGTCAAATACGCCCGACAATAACCCAGACAAATCACAATTTATACCAGAAATTATTTCAACACCAATTCTGTATTCCGAAATTCTAAAACAAAACATTTCTCGAAACTTGTGCATTCCTATAAAAATTTCAAACACAACACAAATTTCATCAATACCAACAAAATCAAAAATCCATTCCTACCACTCCGACACCGAAAATATTAAAACGTTGAACCAGTCTGCTACGATAAATTACCATGACTTTAATAACAAAATAACTGTAAGCAACTGCGACCAAAGAAGACCCAGACGTATTGAAAATTAGATACACTGTCCATTGCAACTTTCCAAACTGTTGAAATCAATTCTACTATATCTTAGCCTTTCGTGTATTCATGTCAAGAAAACTACTGGCTTACAACTTACACTTCCGATTATAACCAATATAATACAAATAATTGGCTTGAAAATCTGTTCCAAAAATTTCCTGTCTGTTTTTCAAATAATTTACTACTAGCATCTCGTAAAATCATATTCGACATTGCAAAGTTTTGTACAACCGGTCATCTGTTACGTATTATTAGAGACAATACTTATTTGTTAGTCAAGTACACAAATCAAATTCGAAGTAACTTTCCTTCAAAATTACTTTCTAACGATAAAATTTCCACATTTTTAAAAACAGCTTTCTAAAAAATATCAAATTCCGCTTAAACCAGCCTAAAGCATAGGTAAACCAAATCATCTTATCCTAAACATAATACTAATCTAAACCATAAGCCAATCAAACCAACCTATTCCTAATACTAACCTAAACCATAAGTCAAATCTAAACAATTTATACTAAGCCATATATACGATATACAAGAAAAATAATAATCGAATAAATAATAATTTTACTGTCAAATCAATTTCCGATCAATACAATCAATAGAAATAATAATTCTAAAATCATTAATCTTAAATAATCGTTACCATAAAATACATATTATATTAAGACAATAATTTTAAGATACGCAAGCTATCAATTTTCCAATCAAAACATAACATAATTTTTAACAGAAACAAAAACAAATAGTTTACGACAAATTTAATTTACTATATAACTTATACCGCATTCACAGCGACATAGCAAATTAGTAGATAGTATATGGTAATTTGCAATTTACTCATATTTAATATGAGTTTTAAACGTAGATTGTAATTTGAATCGTAAGTATTTGAATCGTTTGTAATGGTAGTAAGCCTAGATATCAAATTAGTTGCAAAATTTTAAAATAAAAAGTGTTTTTTACAGCACAGATTTAAATTACATCTACTAATTTGCTATGTCGCTGTGAATGCGGTATTAGTCTTCATATTTCATAACAAACCTTTTTCTTTTTCAAGTTCAACCTTATGTAATTATCAAACTAGCAAAATTCCAAATAAGTAAAATTGTTGAACTCATTTTATTCTTATAATAAAACAAGAATAGCTGAATTTATTATTCAGAAATACATATTGCGAAAAGAAAACAATTTCTTTAAAAACTTTTTTTACAAATTTCTGTCATTGAAAATAGTTTTAGAATAATAATAAACAAATAATCCTAATATCAAAACAATAAGAATTCGACCCACATCAAAACATAGGAAACAAAAACAAAATGCATTTAATCTAAATAAAAAGAAAAAAAAACATTTTTAAAATACATAAAAACAATTAACATATTTGCAATTTACATTCTCAAGTTCATCAAATTTTATCATTCATAATATAAATATGGCATCTCCAATTAATAAAGGTCGTTTAAAAAAATGAAAAATCTCCAATTTCATTTTTAAAATTTATATAATTATACAGTAATAAGTCGGCAATCATTTTTTTTAATAAGAATCGTATGCAATTTTTTATAAAAGATTTTGAATTTTTACTTAAATTTTTTTTTCTTTACTTTAATGATCATTTAAACAAACAAAAGAAAAATCAATAAGATAAGAATCAATGGTCATATGTTCATATTTTTAGACTTAGAGAAACATTCAATATTAAGGTATATATTTTTAAATCTTTGTATTTCAAATATCAATTTCTTATTTAATCAATATTTAATTACGGCTTACCACGTATTAATTAATTTTCACAATTACAAAGAAAACAGTAAATCGGGGATTTACTAAACCAGAATAGTTCTATTACTATAAATACGATAAATTAGACCAGGGTCGATAATTTTTGAAAACAAAAAAAATAATAGTAGGATGAAACCCATTAGAAAAGGAGGAGAATATTATAAAAATGAAAGGAAAAATAATTTACGGGCGATCTGAGGTCGGGAAGGGGAAGGGGTGAGTTTTTAAGGGTAAAAAACGGTTTATCTCGATTTCCGGCAAAACTAAAAGTCCTATGGAAAAAATTTATATGGCAAAGTTGTAGGTAATAAAAAGATCTAAAACTTTTGTATCGACACTTTTTTCACATAACCTCAAAATTTATGTGAAAAATTCAAAAAACCAAGTTTTTGGTTTTTTATTTTTATCTTTTACAAAAAAATTTTTTTTTTCACGAAATTTGGTGAAAACTTACCTTTTTATGTCCCAAATACGCTGTAATTTATTTGATTTGAAATTTTTATTTGGTCACCTTATTTTGAATTAATATTGAAAAAGCACCCTAATTTTCAATCGAAAATTCACCCGTCAAAATATCAGCTTTTTTCAAAAAGTTGGTATGCTTTCTGTTCGTTGAAATCTCTACTTTCCGATGGTGAAAAAAAAATATATTACTATAGTAAATCTTCTCAGAAAATGCAAAAAATGAATTGAATTTTCGATTGAAAATTAGGGTGCTTTTTCGATATTAATTCAAAATAAGGTGAAAAAATAAATATTTCAAATCAAATAAATTACAGCGTATTTGGGACATAAAAAGGTAAGTTTTCACCAAATTTTGTGAAAAAAAAAAAATTTTTTTGTAAAAGATAAAAATGAAAAACCAAAAACTATGGGTTTTTGAATCGAAAATTCAATTCATTTTTTGCATTTTCTGAGAAGATTTACTATAGTAATATATTTTTTTTTTCACCATCGGAAAGTAGAGATTTCAACGAACAGAAAGCATACCAACTTTTTGAAAAAAGCTGATATTTTGACGGGTGAATTTTCGATTGAAAATTAGGGTGCTTTTTCGATATTAATTCAAAATAAGGTGACCAAATAAAAATTTCAAATCAAATAAATTACAGCGTATTTGGGACATAAAAAGGTAAGTTTTCACCAAATTTCGTGAAAAAAAAAATTTTTTTGTAAAAGATAAAAATAAAAAACCAAAAACTTGGTTTTTTGAATTTTTCACATAAATTTTGAGGTTATGTGAAAAAAGTGTCGATACAAAAGTTTTAGATCTTTTTATTACCTACAACTTTGCCATATAAATTTTTTCCATAGGACTTTTAGTTTTGCCGGAAATCGAAATAAACCGTTTTTTACCCTTAAAAACTCACCCCTTCCCCTTCCCGACCTCAGATCGCCCGTAAATTATTTTTCCTTTCATTTTTATAATATTCTCCTTCTTTTCTAATGGGTTTCATCCTACTATTATTTTTTTTTACTTTTTATTGTTTTTAAAGGCTTCTACCCTGGTCTAAAATATAAAATCGATAACTCCGGAAACTATATTATTTTTAAGTAATTCATAATCTACGTATTAATACTATTTTTAATCAATACTAGCTAACGCAATATCTATTTGAACGTTTAATGTAACCACAAATTCAGATTTATCTAGATAAACTAGATTTAGCAATTTTATCATAATAACAATATCATCAGTTCGCGACTTAACGTACAATAATTAGCTCTTAAAACCTATCAAACAAATTTTAAAACAAAAATCAAAATTAGCATTTCTGTTTCTATTAAGTTGAGATTATATTCACAGAATGCCTTTACTGCTTACATTAATTATGAATATTTTATATTAGCCTTTCTAATTGACCCTGTACGAATTTTGAATTTTCTTAAACAACCTTCTAAACGATCCGAATATCTTTAACTCACTAATTATCATTAACATTACTTCTACCCATTACTCTGTATCATCTTTTTACCACAACAAAAATAAAGAGCATAACAATTAAACGCCACTAAAAGTTCTAAGCGTCATATTTTAAAATTTTTATCTTTATAAAATTATTGAAGTATCCCAATTTAACTTGATTTACAAACAAATCCAGAATTCTTGATCCAAATTGTTTGTTTTATTATTAAAACTATTACAATCTCTCAGCGGAATTCTAGTAAACATACTTGTTTTCTTTTTCGTTTTTTTTTAAAATAATAATGACAGGTATATTTGTACCATCTCTCTTATCAAATCACTATTCTAATCCTTTTTGTAATAGCAAGTTTTTTTTTTTATACATACCTTGGTAAGGTAAAATTTTTAGTAAAATTTTGTGTTTATCTTTAACTATTCTACCTAGCTTTCCTTTTAATTCCTTTAACGATAAACACAAAATTTTTCCGTGGGAGGAGGAATGTAGTATCTGCAAACAAATATCCAAACACCTAAACTTCCAAACTAACATCTCGCTAACATTCTTATAAATTTCGAATCTAGTATCTCTGAATATTCCAAATTAATTAATAACATTCCTCAATATCCAAATATAAATTCAAAATAAATAGTCAAACAAAAACGCAACACTGACCTAAACTCTAGTTTTCCATTTTCAATCGTTCTCAATTATATATCGAAATTTCACAACCGTACATTTATTCCAATTTTACTAAAACAATATTTCCGCGATAATAATCAAAATCTTTATTTAAATTAAAATTAAAATAAGCGCTTAATTCGCGAAATTACATTACATAATTTTTAAATAACAAAAAACTAAAATATGGTCAGTGGGTCGTTTTCATTGCAATACCAATTAGTAATAAATATCAATTTAAAAATCAATTTCCAAAGGTAATCAATTTAAAATTATAAAAGAAATATTTTCATTAACAATTACGCAGTCAGTGTTCAGACAATTACCGAAGTCTTTTACAAAAAATCAATTAAACAGTCGTTTTAGCAATTAAGAAATTTAAACTAAGTCAGTCTTTTATAGTCAATTCACTTAAAATCAGTTTTTTTTTAAATAAATCAATAAAATCAGTTTTTTCAAAACAAAACAAACAAGTGAGTTAAGGTAGTCGGAAAAATCCATCAAGTGAGATTTACACAAAAATCAAATCAAGTCGGTCGTTTAAAAGTAAACAATTAAATCTAGAAACCAATTTAAAAACCAATCGTTATCGAATAAGCTATTTCAAATCATTCGTTTATAACAAATTAATAGAACTGTAGAATTAAATTAATTATAATTATTATAAAGTGCAAATAATAAAAAAACGGTATATTAATATAAAAAGTAGTACAATATTTTAATAATAAAATTGAGATAAAATTCAAGTTCCGGATATTAAGTGAGTTTTTCGTGAATCTAAGTCCAATGTTTTAAGTGCTCTATACAAAACTACTAGTGTCAACGTAGATATAGCCATCATACTAGTTAGTACAACAATAACGCCACAACGTTTTGGTAGTGTGTAAATAGTAGTGGCACCATATCTTGCAACAGAAATAAAAAGTAGTGTTACGCAATAATATTGGCACTACAATTTATAACATAGTAGTGTACGTGAAGATATTTTGCACTACAACGCCTCCTGGCAACATTACAACACAACTGGCTTTTCTATTACTAACCCGACTTCTACCCAACCTGGTTTCGATTTGCCACGTCATACCTGGACTACATTAAACCGAATAAGAAACTATAAAACACATTGCAACTGTGTGTCCAATTCGACGTTACAATGGCAACATCTCAGACATCCATTTGGCAACTCCCGATGTAGTAGCATGGATAGACTCGCTCGATGTAAACATCTAATGTTCAAATGTACTTCCCAATGTTCAAATATTTTACTTTTTAATTTTTACTTAAAAGACGCGCAATCAAATCGATTGTAAGTTCATTTAATGTGTATCCATGTTTTGTTTTAGGTAGATTTCATAGAAGAGTCTACCTATTATTTAAGTTTAATTTTTAATGTGTCACCAAAAAAAACCATACGCTAAATAAATAATAATATAAAACAATCCCATTTGGTTTTATTTTTTAACCTAATTTTAAAAAATGTTTTGTTTAGTTTTAATTTCTCTCGTTTTTTTAATATTAATATTGTATTTTAATATGTAATAAAAAGGTTTAAAACAAAAATAAATATAATTATAATAAATACGAAATGTAAATATAGAATATGTGTTAAATTCAAATAAAATTATTTTTATTTATCCAAGAGTTGTGTGTTTTATTAAAACCTAACCAATTTACGTAAAGTTGATTTTTTTTCTGCGTAAAACTCTTTCTACCAAATATATGTCAGGATGTTTTGTCTTTTGTAATTCATGTTCATAAAATCGCCCAAAAATTGGTTGATTTCTAAAATCTTTTAACAAATATGTTACAGGATTTATTTTTTACCTCATCTATTTGAAAAATCTCTGGAGACCAATTTGCAGTATAAGATTTTTCAAAAATTGTTTTATGTTTGCTAATTCGAACATAATCGTCTTTCTTAAATTTTGCTCTACCCAGTTTTGGTTTGTAATCAAAAACATTTTTAGAAGATACGATTCATTTTTATTCGATACATCAATGGGGGCAATTTTTATAGTTCGCTGTCTACTCCGATTGTACACATTAACAATTTCGGTAATTATATCTATCCATTTATAAAAGCCACGAAAACTAAACATTCTCCACATTCGTTGTTTTATAGTTCTATTTAGTCTCTCAACTATACTAGCTTTTAAGAAACTAAATGAAGAATAGTGGTTAATATTGTGTTTCTCCATTAAATTTTTGAATTCACTATTATAAAATTCTTTCCCCATGTCCGTTTGAAGATGTTTAGGAAACCTTTGATTTGTTTCCATTATTTGTTGCAGTTCTCCAGAAATGTCTCTACCTGTTTAAGTTTTAAGGGGCGATACCCAGCAAAATTTAGAGAAAGTATCGATAATCACCAAAAGAAATCGATAATTATTATTATATTTGCTGTATGCAGTTAATTCAACAAGATCGGCTTGCCATAGGTCATCTATTCCTTTTGTGATAACTTTTCTTCTTTCGAAATTTTTTCTTGTTTGTTTTTGTAATTCGTTTATCGGCGCTCCATTTTGATTGAAGTTATTGGTTGTTCTAATAGCTTTCACACGACGTTGGCTATTTATAAATGTTCAATGCTGTTGATCAAATAGTAAGTGTTGTTAAATTCATTTGATTTTAGTTTATTAAGTTCTTTTCAACTGAGTACTGAGTAAAAAATGGAGAGGTTTGTTAAGGAAAAAGTTAAGAAGTTAGAAATGCGTAAACCAGATTTATTGCTATCGTATGTTTATTTTTTAAACGACAATATGTTTTATTGTAATTGGCTACAATACAGAAATTGTTGATCAAATGATAAAGATTTTATTTGCTTTGCGTGGGATGACTGGAATCTATTTTTCAACCAAATTGGATTAGTTCAGCAATATTTTGAGGAAGATGACATCGAAAAACTCAAACAAATGTATTACAATTTGAAACTTTTCAAAAAAAAACTATCATTTTTAATTTATTTTACCGGATAACTCAAAAATTATTAGAAACTGGAACACTGAATTTAGCACAAACAAGAATCAACCTGGAAATCTCTTTATCTTTGAAACTACAGAAACAATTGACTATTAATTTACTAACATTAATTTATCAAAAACAAAATTTATACAATTTAAAAAAAATAGCTTACATTAATAGCTGGTGTTGAATGGTGTTTCATTTTGTATTTCATGCATCTTCATTTATCTTCTGATAATTCCCTTTATTAGTAATTCACACAGACATTTGATTTAAAATAGTAGATATTGCAGCTTCCTTAAGACAACTCTTTATCATTGAACTTGATCTACACAATTTTCCTCCAAAACACTGCGATCAAATTACATCATTGGCGTTATAACAACTATGTTTACTCAATTTTTTTTCCCAGACCATGAAAAAAAGAAACTCAGATGAATCATGAAACACTTCATCATTGTGATTTTGTTTCAAATCAATTCAATTCTGCACGAAATTAAACAAAATAACAGTTCCAGCACAACTGTTTTATTTATGAAATGATTCATCCATCAATCATTTCTCACAAAAAAACTTAGTACATCAAAAAAACAAACAAACGAAAAAAACTTTGATGACACATTAAAAGATAATTTAATTTTTTTCTTTAATTTTAATCAAAAATCACCATAAAATCATTTCACAATCTAATCATTTAAATTTATATAAACGTTATATCCATTTGATTTTAAAAGTTATACTAATTAACTAATTACCCAATATAATACATAATATTAAATAGACTTTAATATATGTCTTAATTGAATTGGTTTCAATATTATACTGCCCAATTTGTTTAATCAAATCTCCTTTTTATTTGATTCTTCTCTGATTCGAATTCCCCCACAAAGAGAAACAAACTAAAAATACAGTGGTACCTCTGTAATGAGTCCACCGTTACAAATGTTAACCAGGAAAAACAACAGATACAGATTATCGTGCAACAACGGGAAGAAGTACGTAATGTTTTCCGATAAATCTTTTAAAATACAATTGAATGGAGAAGAATGGGGCAGATTGCAAGAGTTAGCACCTTTGATTCACTCAATATTTAGTTGGGATATGCTAACTTACAAGGATGTAAGAGCCTATTACAATTTATATATGCAAAAATGTATTCAACAAAATTGCACAAAGCTGGACTACAAAAACTTTTTACGCCAACACACGAAAATACAAACCAATGCAACTATTCGAGATTATTCAACGAGCTACCAATTTTAGCTAAAAATAAACTAATTTGTGACATATAATAATCTTTGTATAAATATTTGAGACACATTAAAAAAATAAAATAATTTGAAAAAAATTATTCAGTTTGTTTTTTATTAAAAATTTTTTTTATTAAATTTTTTTTTTATTAAAATTTTTTTTTAATTTTTTTTTTTAATTTTTTTTTTTAAATTTTTTTTTTTAATTTTTTTTTAATTTTTTTTTTAAATTTTTTTTTTGAATTTTTTTTTCCTGCAGTGATATTGAAAGTCTGAATATAAAAGTTTGTTATTAGTTGATTTAAAAAAATTTAATAACACACTTTTACCTACATTGAACAAGTTAGATCATGTTTTCAACCTGGACGAGATTTTATTTGGTTCGTTCACCTTTTTTTTCTTTGCCATTTTGTTAAAGTACTTTTTAAAGACAAAATTCACGATGCGATCGTTGTAGTCAGACATATCGGTTGCAAATCCGTTTAAAAAATTTTTCATTGATTTTCCACTACATCTATGGTGGAGGTAGATACAGCAATATTTACCACACATTAAACTGTAGCGATTTTGTAGTTCTTTTGGATTGTAAATGTATGACTTTGAGTTGTTTAACAAAAAAGCGCGGAATCTACGATCGAATGGCTTTCTACCAAACGAATCAAAAAACTCGGCACGAGCTACAGAGGGAAAATTAATTGCCACCCAATGTGTTCCCGGTTTGTGTGATGGATCGGTATTAATAACATAGCATGCGGGTTTATTTAAGACTGTTTTTGGCAGTTGATAAATTGCGTATACGCCACGAAAATATTTTTTTGTGATAGCATTTTTTTGTAGGGCTATAGTTAACTCTGTTGTATTCATAATGGCTTAATGTTTAGTTAAATCTGAAGTTTGTATATATATAATTTTGCTGATCTAAAATAATGTTTTTATTTTCATCAATCTCCAGGCTAGCATCATACTCCATGTAAATTAAACATGTTAAGGTGTTAGGAAGCGGTGCATCAAAACGTATATTTCCTTGATTGACTAAAGATGAGCAGCCATCGTTGGATGCTAAATCTGGTGTGAGATCGTACGAAAAATGTTTATAAATATAGAGTGAAATTTAATTTTATTTAGAATTTAAATTTAAACCTTTTTACTTCACTATTTAATAGTTGGATTAAATCTAAAAATCTATTTCTAGTTTACTTAACTCAACACTTCGCATTCTTAATTATTTCTTTTGTTTACATTGAATTGCGAAGTGTTCATATTATTTTTATTATTTTTCATTCTTGCAAACAAAAATGTTTATAAATTGCGGTTTTTAATAAAAAAAACAACAATTTAATTTTTATAAAACTTTATTTTAAAATAAAGAGTGAAATTTAATTTTATTTAGAATTTAAATTTAAACCTTTTTACGAAAAGTCAAATATTTATATTTGATTACAAAAGTTAAAATTATTCTAAACTTCACTATTTAATAGTTGGATTAAATCTAAAAGTCTATTTCTACTTTACTTAACTCAACACTTCGCATTCTTAATTATTTCTATTGTTTACATTGAATTGCGAAGTGTTCATATTATTTTAATTATTTTTCATTCTTGGAAAACTACTTATTATTAATCGTTTGCAAGTATTCAAAAATATCAAGTTTGATCACGTTAAGTCAAAACACTTCGATCGATTTTAAAATAAACAAATTTATGAAATTTAATACTTTTTATGAAACTGAATATTTACTTAAAACAAAATAACTTTATGTGAATCATATTTGTTATTTGTTTCGTTGTTTTGCTTAAACGTGACTTACGCGATCATAAAATAGCCGGATGCATACATTTCTCTTGTGATAAGGTTACCCTGAGGCGAGTGCAGTATGCCCATAGTATAAAAGATTGTCAAATATGCACGCGCACTCGAATCACTACCGGTAAATGAGGTTGTTATAGATGCACTAGGTGTTGGAACGCCATTTACATACAAAGTGCACGAAGTCATTTTATTGTGTTTGAAATTGTTTGGATTCTTTTTCTTCGAACCAATGTATGCATCATTATTAACCATAAAAAATATTAAATTTGTTGACATCTGCCCCAACACAATATTATCCAGATTTAAGGAGTTACCGTTTGCAGGTATCGTATATGATTTCACCTCACATCTCTTATAATAATATTTTGCATATGTTTGTTCAAGCATCTCATGATGCGCGATTAAAACATTAGGATTAATTGCACATTGTTTTACGTAAATTGTTGCCTCAAGTATTTTTATAGATGTATCATCGGTTGTTGCATCAGTCATAAGATAAAATTCAGGTTTGTTGAGCGTAAAAGTTAATCTCACATCAACATTGTTCAAAAGTAATAGCGGTTGGTTTAACATATCTGCATGCACTTTTCCGTACAACTCAACAATGTTACTATTATTCACTAAACTGTGTCTTTTCAACAATCTTCCTTGAGATATGGTGGTAAGGTATCAAGTTTTTTGGTATCCGGATAAAACCCCGATAACTCCAAATTTGTCCTGCTCGCATCCTCACCAAAATTCAATAATGTTTCAATGTACGCTCTGTAACTGTAATTACCGTCTGAGGAATTTATGTTTTTTCCATTCAACGAAACATTTACCTGACGAAACAGTGAGTGCAACATATTATTTATTACAGTTGGTTGAGATGTATCCGTATCCGTGTACAATGCACCGTTATTTTTGGTTAGGCGTAGTTTTACACATAGGTTTATTGAGGATAAATCTAAATACATATCACTGTGTCCATGACATAGAATTCAATGATCGATTGGTTTTCTAAACTAGTTAAAGGTTTGTAGGCAACTTCTTCGGTTTTCACAATGTTTGTTTGAATGTTACGAGGTGCGAAAAGATCCAATTCGGATTTCACACACTCTCTGAAAGACATTTTGTTTATGTTTTTAAATTATGTAAATATATCTAAAAAGCGTGGTTTTTTGTTAGGTGTGCGTTTATTTGGAAGATGCTTCTTTACACGAAATGCTAAGATGCTCGATTGTCTTTTTTCAGAAGTTGCTCTCTTATTTATTGGGTTTTTTAAGCTTCGTTTGAATCTTTTTCTTTTGCGTTTTTCGATGCCTGTTCCAAAAAACTAAAATTACGCGTGCCTACATCACCACCCAGGTTCTCCAGAAGGGGGAACCGACATGTAACAACTCTCCCTATTCTAACTAACTAATACATTGTAAATAACATTACGTATAAATGAACAAAAAAAAATTAATAATGAAATCCTAACCCTGATACACTGAACAACTAAAAGTCCACCATATAATATGTGTAACACACACCATGAGCTTCCTTATAACCCTCTTAGTTTGCTGGCATCTTCTACTTAGGAGTATCGTCCACCCTTAGGAGTATCATCTCTTCAACAATCGTTCGTTCTCCAAAAAATAATATAGTTTGTAATTTTTATAGTATGTTTAACAACTTTTTTTATTTCATTTCACGAATTATACTTCTGCATACAATTAAGTTTCACAAATTTTCTTTTATTTTATTTTATCAGTTCCAATGTGATTTCGTTTAAATGTAAATTAAATTTCAACAAATCATTAAATGTAGTTCCCATTTATGGAAAATTCTTCCCCAATTCTCTAATTTTATATACTTGGTAAAATTTCACCACATTTTTATTTAACACATACATATTATATTTATAAACTATTGAATATTACACCAACTTCATATTTTTTCCAATTTGGACAAATTTAACACTCTTAACATCTAAAAAAACTTTAACCATCGACAATTTTAACAATCTTAACATTTTTCAGCTACCAAACCTCCAACTCCAAACAACTATTTCCATATCCAAAAACCAACTCAAAAATATCACCAATTAACTTAACTGCCAACCACCAACTAATTAATTCCAGAAAAACATTTAACAGAAATTTTTTTCCTACGAGCAAAAAAAAATTTCGTCAGCATAAATTTTAGTTAAATTTATTAATTCTTACAATTTTCTTCATATTCATGAAAAAAAATATACAGAAAATTAATAAAAAAACAATTTAATACCGAAGGTGTTGGATGTACATTGGAATGTTTAACCAGTTGTGTTGTTACACAAACGGGTTGAAAAGTGAGTGGAAAATTAAGATCTATAGTATATTACTATAGGATAGAAAAGGTAAGTACACCCAACATTTAAAATCTTGCCCATTACAGGACAGGACGAAAGAGGAAGTCCGGCTGACTACATTCGTCCTGAGAATCATTGGAAAAATTAAGAAAAGAAATGGGAGCGGAGCTCGAACCCAAACCCCGAGATAGACTCTCATGCTCTACCGACTGAAGTAGCCGGGCCAGACAAACAAAAATTAAACCAAAAACAAAAAAAAAGGGACAAAAAAACGACAGTAAAAAAATTAAAGGATCCAAAATAAATTTCTAATGAATAAACGAAGGGAATAAAAAGTGCTGAAAGAAGAAATCGGTGAGGCAACCAAGAGGAGTTTCACTACGGCCGAATATCTTTTGAATGATAGGTACCCCGTCGTTTTGAAACCACATCTTCTAGTTCATAGGCAGCACTACCTACCAACCTTAGGACTTTGGCTTCCACAAACTTTGGCGACAATTTGGCATTGAAGTGATTTCCAGCATTGCTTAGTACAAAATTTCGTCTGTAAACAGTGTCACCGGGAGGAAATTTTATATTACGGGCTCGCAAATTATAACGCTTCGCACTACGTACAAAAGCTTCAGCTGTAAGTTCTTTAATTCTCTGTCGAATCTTCGAAAGTTTGTCGTTTCTTTCAAGGGTTTCTCCAGGTTCCTCTAAACTGTTCGTTCGTTTTAACAATGAGTAAGTTGAGCCATGAGTAATCATAGGTAAACCAAACATTGCAAAATAAGGCGAGGAATCAATGGTCTGATGAAGAGAAGATCGCAGAGCACAAGCAATGTCACTTAAGTGAATATCCCATCGTGTGTGATCGGTCGATAGATAAGCCCGAATAGCAGCAATAACACTTCTGTTTACTCTTTCAGAGGCATTCGCCTGTGGTGAATACAGTACTGTAAAAATATGTTGTACCCTAAATCTTTTCAGAAAGTTTTCAAAATGTTTTGATTTAAATTGTGAGCCGTTGTCAGAGACTATCACTTCAGGACAACCAAATACATGGAATATATGGCTCTCTAATAGTTCGCAGATTGGCTCAGAAGTGAGCTTACGTAATGGAAACAACCATGAAAATTTAGTAAAATGATCTAAGACAATAAGGATGGCAATATTACCAGCTTTCGTTCGAGGATATGGTCCAATAATATCAATGTAAAGTCTTTGTACCATTCGTTCTGTTTTTAAGAGGAGTTGTCATGGGTGCACATAGTATCATGTTAGGAGCTTTTATTTCTTTACAAGTGCTACAACCAAATATAAAGTTTTGCACCTGGATTGCCATTCCGGGCCAGTAAAAGAAGCGACGTAGCTTATAGAGAGTTTTAGCGACTCCACCATGGGATGAGGTTGGTGGGTTTAAAATTAACTCGTCAGTTAATTCCTTAGAGATCCATAACTTCCAAACCTCACTTTCTTGTGCCACGTCAGCTAATGAATGATTAATTCTTTTATATACCAGACCGTTGGCAATTCGCAGATCGGGAATAGTACCATCACATTCTTCCACTATTTTTAGAAGCTCAAGATAATCAGATGATTTAAAATGTTTGGATTCCAAATCAAGTTCAGCTGTATTTAACTTAACATCAGAAATCGTATCAACAGTACCATTGTACAAAATGAATCATTTTTAAAATTTATCTGTTTCCCATTTTCATTCGTTAATAGTAGACTGATATCTGTAATCAGTGTTCTCTCGAGTCGTACATATTGAATATTTCCTATTTCACAGTTTTGATAACTCTCAAAATGGCTTCTATATTTTACTGGATGCATTACTAACCTTCTAGCCATTATATTACCAAACATTTGAGGTCGAGCTATATCACAATAAATACATATATAGTTCGGTACAGCTTCAACTTCTGGGATGGGCTCCGGTAAAATTACTTTGACACGTTTCTTTAACATCGTTAGTTTATTATAACTGGATCTGGAGATCCAGTTGAACCAGGATGTAAAAGTAATTCCTAAAACGAATATGGTATCTATCCCAGAAAAAATCTTTATATAAGGAAGAACGACTTTAGCGTCTCATCTTCATAGCATGTCGGAACAAGAAAAAAAAATTATATATGAATAAAGAGAAAAAAATGTTCCTTTTATAACCTAGAAATATATAAATATATGTATGTAAACAAAAAAAAATTAATAACTTGCCCAGAAGACGTTGATCGATGTCAGGCAACTCCAGTAACTCCTTTACAATATTCTCCACTAAACAGATCTCCCAGATGAACCCAGAACACTTCACGATATACTTATCAAACGGTCTACCACCGTTAGCTGGTGCTGTAGGTTACGCACCAACCACTAATCTCTTTAATCAATTTAATTTTCTGGAACTTGCAGGAAACAATTTGTAGTCACTGTCGTCGGCGATCTATTCTACTTTCTCCACCCCGGAAACTTTATTTCCAACTTTCAACATCCAGTGGCTATTCCATCCTATGATTAAACGCCTCATACACAATCAATAAAAAAGCAACAAAAGATATTTTCTTCCAATTAATCTGTTTATTTCACGAACAAATTTTCAAATACTATCTTTATATGACATACAACGTCATCTATTCACAGTTTATGAATTATTCTTATATTGTTTTATTTAATTTAAACAAGAACATAACTAGTGTAATTCGTTATAGATATGGTCTTGTAACCCAGCATTTTTGATATTAACTTTCTAGTAACTTTTTATTTACACCAAGAATCAAAGTTTATCACCTAAGGAATGAGTTTTTCCTTTCTCTATCAAAAAGGCCACGTCACAATCGAACAGGAATTTCAATTATTTATTGTTTGCAAAAAATATGAAAAACAGTACATGGTTTAATTATTTTAGCACAAATTATAATGAACAACTATGTTCAATTTCAAATACAAATTTTGCTATTCACTATCCACATCAAGTAAGGATCACAATTGGTATGCGAATTGTACGATTTAATATCAAGACGCGGATTTTACAAAAATTATGTTCAATTTTTCCAATTTGGAAACATTAACATTGTTCATTTTTTTTTCGAGCGCGATACTCAAGTTTTCATAATTTTTCACCAAAAACTCACTTAATAAAATTATTAAACATTAACTAATTTAATCCAAATTGAAAACATAGTAAAAAAAAATCTCGCGCTGGGCTTCTTTAATGTAATTAAATATTTCTTCTTGCAAAAGTGCATAGGAAATTTTCGAACCGAATTTCTTTTCTTTTGATTTAATATCATTTGATATTAAAAACCAACTGAATCCCAAATTGAGCAATGTGCTACCATAAATATTACTCCTATTTTATGACTAAAAAAGGACAAAAGTTGATTCATTGTCATTATGTCTCTTTTATTCGTTTTTTTTTTTCGAAACGTACAAGTTTTTTGCTGAAGTATTAAAGCCAAAAAAAAAACATTGGCAAGAGAGTATGAGTTTCACTTTCTTTCTCATTTAATTTATTAACAGGAAAAAAAACTTTACAAAGGAAAGTTACATGCTTACGTTTAATGTGATAGATTTTTTTCTTTATAAAATGTAAGGTACGTCATCATTTTATTATTTCTTTATTTTCGCTTGAAAAAAAAATTGAAATAGTAATGTATATTAGGTTATATACATTAAAAGGTAAACAAAACATAAACACAATGAAATGAGTTTAGGAAAATTACACGCTGGACAATAAAAGATTCACCACATTTACAACCGATTATTTTAGATTCATGTTAAACAAAACTTATGTAACGCGAAGCTGGTAATATTATAGTTGGAGAATGAGAAATATGGGGTGAGTTATCAGGTTGCCGGCATTTGCTGGTAACGCAGTCGGTTTGACTGTCTGACCTGTCAAGTCCCGACTCCCCGACAACCCACCTCGATTCCACAAATGTCACCTGGCAGAATTCGTGAGCACCACAAGTTTTTGCTCTGATAATGATTGTGAAGGTTTAATAGCAATCGATTCTTTTAAACTTTTTATAACTTTGCTCCATTCAGTTTTATCAATTTGTGAAAATAAATAGTCAAAGAGTAGATTTATTGTGTATTCTTTATTAACTTTTATTTTAAAATTACGTTTATCTTCACCAACTTGAACGAAATCTTTTGAAAAAACGTAAAGAGGCAATTCGGTAGACTCAGAATATCGATCGAAAAAATCTTCATGTTGAACGATTGCAAATAAAGTTGGATACTGTCTTAATATATCTAATATTCCTACACCAGTATTACCTCGTTCTGCAATAAACGTTATAGTCGGTTCTTTTTCACGTTTCTTCATTAAAGAGGTGCAAGCAAATTTTGATACGCCCATATACCATTCTGCGCAATCGTCATCCTTCAAGTTAAGTGAATAAGGAAGTTTTACAGTAAATCTTAATAGTGTGTTATGGGGGTAAAAATCCAGAGAGTTACTTGTTAATGTAATATAAAAAGATTTTTGATCAGCAAGCATTGTAGACGTCGTGTGATAACACCAAAAATCTGAATGATGATTAACACTTCTAAACTTAACTTTTATAGCTTTGCCAGGGAATCGTTTGTTGTTTTGATTTTGTTTTTGGGTTTTTTTTGGTGTGCTCGTTTCACTTTTAGTTTTTTTCTGTTGAGGAAAATTTATAACACTTTGCGTTGGATCAGCACTCGACCTTTTTGTTGTAGAACGTGTGAAACGGCGTTCAACTGGAACGTTCACATTCTCCCCCGTATTCAATTCAAATACTCTGTACTGGGGATTTAGAGAAAGTCTTTCTTTCGATATTCTTACATCGTGCGGTTGAACATCTAGAGCTCTTCGTCGTACGATATCATCCATATCTAATTCTTGAATTTCGTCAAAACCACGAAAACTCTGATCATCATTATTATCCGCATTTCGATCATTATTACCCGCATATTATCCGCATTTCGATCATCATTATTACCCGTACATATTATCCGCATTAATATCCGCATCCGATCATCATATCATCCGCAATCATTATTATCCGCACCACTGATTTTATTTCACTTTCAAGCCAGTTACTATTTTTTTCCAAAAACTAACGTGTGCCTAGAACTCGTACGCCATTTTTTCTTAAATTTATCACACAAAGAACTAATAAATATTTTTAATGTTTTAATGCTAAACAAAACAAAAGATTGAGGAAGTGTACTAACCTTTTTGAAATACCGTTTTTTGTGAGTTGGTGTTAACAAATCGCGGATTTCCGAAGATACTTTATTACAATAGCACTTTTGTAGTAATTGTATCATCAACTTATTAAGAATAGATTGATTTACATTTACATTTTGTTATTCATAAACTGCTTTTGCATTTCTTCTTTCTCTTACCTCTCTTAAATAAAATCCTACACAAAATAGAGATCAAAATAAATTCAAAATATGAGTACATGGGTTATTATTATAAACATTACTCTTCTCTTCATTTTATTTTATTTACTTTCTCAGTGTGGGCGTCACTTGAATAAATAAAAACTTATTAGTTATTAGAAATGAAAAACTAATTTAAGCGCATCGTATCGTCCTCTTGTAACGATTTTGATCCAAAACAACTGTTTATAGAGGTGACTATACAGGAATTAGGTTTTTCCTGCAGAGTCGGTCGATTGTGTGTAATTTAGAAGAACCCACTTGTATTAGATATTACACCACAACATTTGTATTTAATTAAAACATTTTTGAACAAACAACAGAATAACTTTAACATTTTATAAAGAAATTTAAAGAAATTAAACAAAATATGGCAATGATCGAACCCATTTTTCTTGACTCATCAGTTCTTGGATTTCAGTGTTTATTTGGCTCGGAGTAGAGAAATAGAGAGGTAAATTTGAGGTAGGTTTTTATGTACATACATATTAACATTAGTTTCTCGATTATTTTGTTTTATAACGCATAAAATAATAAAGCTTTCATCTAGATTAAGGCTCGAAAGTCGAATTTTAGTTATGAAGAAGCTGCATTTTCAAAGATATAGTTAGAAAACATATTATGATAACGAAGTGTTGTTTGCTTGAGAACATATCGCTGGAAAACAGATATTTTGATCGGTGAACAAGTAAACATTCCATTCCTATTATGACTGGCTTTGCGTGTGTGAAGAATGGGCAAAATATAATAAGACGTTAGTTACATTTACATTTACCTATAATATGTGTACTTTCAGATGTTAACTTAAATTTCATTTTAGCATAATTTTAATTTAAATAAAGCCAAAAATGTAACTGTCTTACTTGTATTTATATTTTAAATTTAAATCTTTTAAATAATTTATTTTAAATCAATTTCTTTAAATGTATTTCTTAAAATTTAATTTAAAAAAATGTTAAAATACATATATACTTACAGATAACTAAAGAAAGATGTAACTAAAAAAAATTAAAAATAATTAAAAGAAAAAAAAATAATTGAAAGAAAAACAAAAAATTAAAAAGAAAAAAGAAAAATGAAAAAATAATTAAAAAAACAAAAAAAATGAAAGAAATAATTAAACTAAAAAAAAAAATTGTTAAAAGAAAAAAAAAAAAAATAAGTAAAACAAAACTAATATAAATATTAAAAAAATAAGTAAAAGAAAAAAAAAGTCTAACTAAATAATAATCAAAAGAAAAAAAAACAATAAAAAAAATAAATATAAAATAGTTATAATATTAAAATTAATGAAGCTGAACGTCAGGTACTTGGTAGTGTTAGGTTTGTCAAACATGATGTTATTTAAGGGTGCAGAGGCTTATATACATCAAAATTATCCAGCTGATGAGTTTAAAATAGAAGATCAGCATATCAATATTCCATTCGTTAAGTTCTTTACAATAGTGCATTTTAAGTATTTCATCTGTAATAACAATTGTCAGTCAATTTATACTGCTAATGCAAAAATTTTATTAATACATCTACTGGGTTCGTGAGATCTGTATTAGCTGTTGAGTTAAATAATGTTAGACTGTTGTTAATTTGAAATGATCCTGAAGATAACTCACAAAAATATGGACTCTTGATTATCGTCCAAAATTGATACCATCTAACAATGATAGAGTAATGAATGATATTATAACTACCGTAAAGATGATCGAATTCCAGCTAGTGTAATTTGACCAAAAACAAATGAGAAAATTAGAGTGCCATTTATAAAAATAGAGCAGTAGATTCGTGAGAGTGATTGGAAATTGAAATTATTGTTTTTAGACAATCAAAAAAAGTCAAATGAAGGTTTGTGGACTTTAAATTAAATAATAATCATGGAACACTAAAATTGAGAAGAAATAAAGAATGGATAGTATGGAAAATTAAAAACATTAAGGCTCGATCATCATGTACCAACGCATATGACATCTATCGAACCAAAATGTGATAAATAAGAAGTTTTACAAAGTTTTCAAAGTCAAATAAAAAACTTTTTGTTTAATGAACGGCAAAAATATAGATAAACCACGGCAATCAAAACCACAACTACCACCACCTCCTAATTTAATTAAAAAGTAATAATGTTAGTTTTTTTATAATAATTAATCTTTTGTTTATAATTGTTTTAAAAATCTGTAAGGTTAAAAATAATTAATTAAAAAGAAACAGAAAATATTAAAGTTGAATATAGTGTGCAGCCCATTTCTTCTTACACGTTAAACAGCTGTCTACTTGTAAATGTACAATACAGTTGTAGAATTGATATGGATGTGACAATTCATTTCCTTCACCGGAATGTTCGTTAATTTTTTTCTGTTCTGTTCTATTTACTTAGTTAATTCGTAAGAAATAACAACGTAACAACAAGTTGCATCAGACACGATTTGTTCTTAAGATAGTAACACTTCTTTATTTCCTGGACAAATCCATTTTCAATTGATTTAGTACTGAGCGATTGCTTCAATTTTTTACGGTCGCCCGCACTTATTTTAAAAATAAAACCACGCAGGATTTTTTTTTGTTTTTTTTTTAAGACAAAATAAAAGAATTTACGAAAAAACTTAATGTGAGCAAAATAAAAAATTACAAGAAAAGATTTTGTTGAGAGATAATTATTTGAAAACAAATATGTTCCTCTCAGAGATTCTTTTGTATAATAAAATAAGTTTTTTGTTTTTCTTTTCTTTTGGTTTCTTTTGCTCAAAATTTGTAAGAACATAAATGCGTTCGATATGAGAGTTTACTAAAAAACAACAACAACTAATAAACTATGGTTATTAGTATTCACAATGTTGAAACAATATAATAGTAGTAATACAAATATTGGTGTTGGTAACAATACTCTAAATATTCAAAAAACTTTTTACCAATATACTAACTTCAATTATTGCTGTTGAAGATAATGATGATGATATCATTGATGATACATTGTTGAAGGTTGTTGCTGGTGGTCGAAGAGTATAGCAATAATGATTGTTGATTAAACAATAATAATTCAGTTCATCAATGATGATATATACAATTTTGAAGGTTGTTGCTGATGGTCGAAGAGTATAGCAATAATGCCAAATTGTAACCGACCATCCTCCACTGTAGCACGATTATATTTTTTTTTCGCGGGAAGCGCAGGTCCGAAATATGGGGGGTTGTTTTTTTTGCGTGGATGTTGATGTGATCATACACTATTTTCGTGCGACCATCGGACTATCAACCCACCGTTAAGATAAATCGTGGTCAACCCATCATCATTGCCATTAACCTATTATTTAGTAATTCATAGCTAGCTCCGTGCTAGTTTAAACCTGAATAAATTAAGAGACACAAAAAAAAACTCGTACAAATTAGACGACAATCAATCTATTGATACACTCGAAATATATATTCAGAAATAGAAAAAAAATATTTATTGCTTATAATTAAACTATTTACAAAAAGTTACATTTCTAGGATAAACTACATGTTCTACATTAATTTAATCTTGCGTACAATAATTTTTGACCATCACTTAATAAAAAAAATAAATGACAACTGTATTTACAAATTCACAATAATCGTTTGAAAATTAATTAACCTTTCAAGTTTATTATATATATATATATATATATATATATATATATATATATATATATATATATATATATATATATATATATATATATATATATATATATATATATATATATATATATATATATATATATTTTAAATAATAAATTTTTTGGGATAAAGCCAATAAATAAAACAATATTTTTAAAAAATTGTTTATCCAACAATTGTTTCGGTTTTTAATAAACCATCTTCAGGGATAACATACAATACATATAATGAAAAATTCTGATACAAAAAATAAACACAACTTGACAAATGAAATAAAAAACTTATTATGAAAACTTACAATCAAAAAAGAAAAAGCTAACTATATAAAAAAAGCTAACTATATATATTTATATATATATGAGATCGACTAACAGCATCTATCAGAAAACTACTTCTTAAAACAAGGAGGAAAAGACCAAATATATACTAAAGCTTTAAAATCACTCACAGATCTCTTAATTAATTAAAATTTACTCACCAAGTACCGTGGTTTATCTGAAGATGAGCTCATCAAAAGATTCCATGTCACTACGAACAAACTCCTGAAAAAAACATGATAAATTCTAAAATATAGTAAACTTTGCCTTAACCAACTGTTAGTAATTATTCCACAAAAAAAAACTGCTATCTTCGATCTCTCAATGGAATAGGTCCTTCCAAGGAAATAAAACAAACGCTTGTAGATTGAACTGTATGTCTGTTTGAATGATGAACACAAACTTTGCTGCCAATTAAATTTCGTGCAAATTCGGTTTCCAAAAATACAACGGTATTGAAGGCGCCTCTGACTTGGCAGTGGACTGTATGTTTTCTTTTTGACGAACGACGTTAAATAAAAAGCCAGAGAGCTATCAAGAATTTTGGTTTTATTATATGCGTGTCCTCAGTTATCGCGCCTAAGAATGGCAAAATGTTGATGATGACGACTGATAATAATAATATATGACGACTGATGATATAATACAAATTGATTGATGTTATGCCTGTCCACTGTTATCACGCCTAGCAATGATAGGAGATGATGATGACGACTGATAATATAATATGAATGCGACTGATAATATAATATATGACGACTGGTGATATGATATAACTTGATTGATAGTATGCGTGTCCACTGTTATCACGCCTAGCAACGGTAGAAGATGATGATGACGACTGATAATATAATATAAATGCGACTGATAATATACTATATGACGACTGATGATATACTATAGATTGATTGATCGTATGCGTGTCCACTGTTATCACACCTAGCAATGGTAGAAGATGATGATGACGACTGATAATATGATATGACGAGTGATGTCATAATATAAATTGATGGATAATGTGCGTGTCCACAGTTAGCACGCCTAACAATGATGACGACTGATAAAATAATATATGACGAGTGATGACATAATATAAATTGATGGATAATGTGCGTGTCCACAGTTAGCACGCCTAACAATGATGACGACTGATAAAATGATATATGACGAGTGATGACATAATATAAATTGATGGATAATGTGCGTGTCCACAGTTAGCACGCCTAACAATGATGACGACTGATAAAATAATATATGACGAGTGATGACATAATATAAATTGATGGATAATGTGCGTGTCCACAGTTAGCACGCCTAACAATGATGACGACTGATAAAATGATATATGACGAGTGATGACATAATACAAATTGATGGATAATGTGCGTGTCCACAGTTAGCACGCCTAACAATGATGACGATTGATAAAATAATATATTATAAATTGTAAAGCGTGTCCACTGTTATCACGCCTAGCAGCAGCATATATGAATGATGATGATGATCATTATGTGCCAACTCATCAATGCCTCAGTTGGCATGTGCTAGTAAATTATTGTATTGCCTAAAAAAGGGCAATGAATTAAAAAATGAATTTCATAAGAAGTAAAAAATGTTTGAAGACACTGTGCCAAATAGGGCTTGTAACATGAATTTCACTCCTTGTGAAAATTAATCAGCATTACAATCAGATGTTCTGATGCTTAAATATGGCGGCCATGCAACAATACTTTCGGTATCACACTGGCAGGCAGATGAACATAAAAAACACCACTGCACAATTTCACCAATTAAATGTAGAACTATTTATTTTATTTTAAAAACTTTTTTGTTTTACAATGTTTTATAATTCACATTAATTTTACATTTTTTCTGAACATTATTTGTAGTAAATTAACTAATCAAAAATTAACCATCACTTGTCAAAAAATAAACGAAGAAGAAGACTTATTAATCATAAAATCTAAAATATATAGCCAAAAAACTAATCATTTTATTGACTGCAGAGCTCACGTGTTCAACATTAGCATAAATTAGTACTAAATACTGTCGTATCGACACAAGATATGATAAATCTTGCCAAGTGGTGAGAACGTGAACTCATCAGATGAAAACTAAATGTCAAAAATTGACATTTCAAAAAACAATAATATTGTTAAAGGTAAAATTATTTGATTAAATTACAATAAATTACAATAAATTAATAAAACCTTTCTCTTGTGTCCTAAAAGATAATAATTATCTTCTTACACTAATTGGAACCCTATTCCATAAGTTTCATCATAATCACTTCATTATTGTAGGCTGTAGTGTGCATAAAGACACTGAAAAAACTTCAAAAAAGTACAAAAAAAAATTTTTTACCGGAAGTGAAAAACCGGAAGTTGAGATGCAGAACTATTGTAAACCGTACTACATACTCATGTACCAAGTTTCATCCAATTCGCTTATCAGGTACAGAAGTTATAGAGCTTTCAAAAAAACAGGTGCTCCAGGGACCCCCCACCACTTTGTTCACTATCGCTCAAAAACTAATCAGTTCTTTGTCATTCATGTTTGCGTCTTTTTCCAAAGTGTCATCAAAATTCATTCACGAATTAATGTTTTATGCTCCCAACAAACATAAAAACTTTGTGGAAAAAACCACCTGTTGAATGGTGGACCCCCAACCCTTTATCCAATGTGCTCCAAAAGCTGATAAAATCTTTCTCATGTTATTTAAAAGCTTTTTGCAACGTTTCATGAAAATCGATCGGTAATTGTAGGCTACAGTAGGGATAAACACCTGAAAAAAAATTTTTTTAACCGGAAGTGACAAACCGGAAGTTGGTATGCAGAAATATTGGAAACAGTACTAAAACCTTATATACTAAGTTTCAATAAGATCATAGCCCGGGATCAGAAGTTATTCAAGATTTAAACTTAGAGGTGTTCAGGAAACCCCCCGCCATTTTGTCCAAATTTGAAATGAATCCAGATCTTCCATTTTCAAGTGAACCTGTATCATTTGCCAAAGTTTCATCAAGATCCTATGCAGAAAACTCACCCACCCACCCACCCACACACAGACGTACACCAAAATTTTTTTTGGCTATTTAGATAGAGGATGGTCGAAAACAAAAGATAAAATAAAATTTGGGGTATGTAAGATTTTTTTTTTCACGATAGATTGCATTACTTCACACAATTTAAAATTGTGGTGAAGTAAATATGTATAATATGTGCAGAAATTTTGTGTAAAGCTACATATTTTGATATGTAAAAAAACATATTATTTGTGAGAATTTACACAATTTTTGTGACATTGTGAATTTATAATATGTTAGCTTTTACACAAAGTATGTAATATTACAAATTGTAATATGAGGAAAAGGCATTATATGGCAATTAAACTTGAAAGAATGTGTAAAAAACAAACTTTATATAACTCTTTTATTTGTAAAATATAATAAACATCTACAAGTTTAATTTAATTTAATTTAATTAATTTTAAACAGCTTTTTACAGTGATTCCAGATTGTTTTCCAAGAATGTTCTGTAAAATAAAGTTTGAGAGATGAGTTTATGCATAAATTATAAATATTTTAAAAGCAAAATGTCGTTACTTACAATGGTGATCCATGGAATATTATTTGTTGGGTATCCGAGGTATTTTATTAAATGAATCGCCAATTTAATTACCTAATTATTTTAAATTAAGTACAAATTAACCTTTTAACTATTTAAACTTATCACTTTTAATTTAATTTCACTTTTAATATTTTTTATTTCGGTAACCCAAACACGCGTAACACTCGTCTTACAGTCGATTTCGAAACGAAATGCGAAATGTATAAAAAAAACATAATGGAAAAGGTTGTAAGTACTTTTCCAAATTTTATGCGTAAATTCAGACACAAAATGTGCTTTAAAATTGAAATTACACAAAAGAAATGTAAAATTACATAGAAATAGTTGATCTTGCGAATTCCGTGTAAAAACTCACTTTGTGTGTAAAATAACTGAAATTTTTACCCAAAACATTTGCCATTCGTTTTTTTACATTTGAAATGGATAAATTCATTAAAAAATTAATAAATTATCTACTATTATAGCAGTGATATCACAGTTTTAAAATTTAAATTTTTAGAGTGTACACTGAAACAATTTTATGTTTATGTAATTTATACATGCTTGCCTATCGGTTGGATATCTTCCAAACATTTGTTGATAATTCCTATAATTATAAAAGCATGTCCGTTAATCCATTTATATAAAGCAAAAACCTTCACTCTTACCTGTAGATTGTAGATTGATAATACTAGTAGAAAATATTATCAGTTTGTCAAATTATATAAGATAGAAAAATTTGAAAATTTTGAACAAATGACAGCAAAAATTTGACTACTCGATTTTAAAAAAAAATGTTTGCAATTTTTACGGTTTATTGCCTAAGAAATACTCTTTTTTCGTGTAATTTTTTTTTTAAATAGTATTTTTAATCTACAACTGTAGTAAATTTAATAGTTAAAAAGTATAATTTCACAATTTGTTTTATTTTACTATGATTATCTCAGTTATATTAATGCTTTTGGATTGAAAACAACGATTACTACAATTAATGTAATATGAAATATTTGACTAGATTTACTAGATTTACTATTTACTAGATTTTTGGAGTGTTTTTAATTTATTTTTAAACAGTGCACGTTTTAAAAAAAATTACAA
Organism: Diogma glabrata; assembly: GCA_963693315.1. Lineage (NCBI taxonomy): Eukaryota > Metazoa > Arthropoda > Insecta > Diptera > Cylindrotomidae > Diogma > Diogma glabrata. The sequence continues at coordinate 74,269 of CAVNZG010000998.1, forward strand.
GGAAAAGTAATATTGTTCTGGTTATGTATCATACTTTGTATTTAAAATGATCAATAAGGGCCTCATGTGTACGTTTTCTTAAATAAAAACCTTTATTTATCTTATAACATTCAACGTTTTATTTCTAGGCTTAGAATAATATACTAAGTCAAAAGTCAAAATCATATAAAACGTAAGACTCTAGCTCCAGAGGACTCTAGCTCCTAACCATTACTAATTAACAATAAAAACAAACTCATATAATAATTAGTATAATAATTCATATAATAATTCATAAGTTCCGACAAATTTTCGCCATCTTCTTGTTTGGTTCTATGAAACTTTGCACGTTCTGTTCTAATATTTCTTTTCTTAGAAAAAAAGTTTTTTAATAACAAAAGACATTCATCAAGAGTTTTCTCTGACGGTAATTTAGGTACCGTTAACTTCATTAAAGTTTCATATAAGCCAGCTCCAATTACTGTTATAAATGTTGCCATTTTCTGTCCTTCCTCTATTTTATTTGCAATGAAAAACTGTTTTAAGCGATCTTCGTACACAACCAATTTGTCCCTTCAATATACTGTTCCAGTTTACCGACCATTTTGCTATATAAAATATATATAAGACTATATCTGCAGCTTGAATTTCTTTATTTCGCACAATAATTGTGTTTGTTGAATAATATATTATAGAACTATTATCACTACACTATTCTAATAGCAAGCTATTTTCTTTTAAACACGCGTATCGTCGCCACTGTTATATATGAATTTATTATGTAAAAACTATTAGAATTAATTGTTTATTTACCACAAAGAATTACACTGCAATTTATGAAACTACAAAAAGATTTATTTTATATTGACTCAGAAGTAACTTTACATTCGACTATATGTTATTGAATGCACAACAACATCTCATGTCTTCTCTTATCATTACAATCAATCGACTTATTTTCTATAAACTCTCTTTTACACATTTCTCTTATCATTATAATCAATCGACTTATTTTCTATAATCTCTCTTCTACAAAACATTATACAAAAATTGAGGGTGTACAAAAAGTTATTCATAAAATTATTATTACAACATTAAGACATATCAAATAATAATATAACTCATCTAATATAATAATAAAATAACTCGTATAATAATTCATATAAAAATTAGTTTCATTTATCATCATCACGTGTGCTGACAAGTGGCTATGACAAGATTCTGCAATTAAAAAAAATCAGTTGAGATAGAATTCACTCGTTAAAATTTAGTATGAGTCGCAGAAAAATATGTCGAAAAAGTTATATTTAACCAAATTCAACCTTTTACACAAGAAAAGAATAGTATATTCTTGTATGAGCTAGAATGAAGGCAATTCTTCACGAGGATGAAGTTTCCCGGAACGAGCGTAGCGAGTGGAGGGATTCATCCGAGTGAAGAATTGCCTTCATCCTAAGCGAATACAAGATACTATTTTATCCACGACTACAAATATTTCAAATAATTTCATTCAAGTTTTCCTGTAAACGTTTATATCGCAATATTGCAATATTTCTATGAAAATAAAAACAAAATAAAACTTGTTTGTTTATTTTATATGTATTGTTCGTGTTTTATCTCGTTTATATTACTATACCAACAAATCAAGTTTTTAATTTGTTAGGGGAATTTTGATAAAATAAAGCGTAATAAAATAAATAAAAAAGAATTTGATATATAAAAAAGTGTATTCATTCCTTACATTCATTACAATGAAAGATATACGCATGGAAAGTAAATATTCTTTAGTAGTCGTGGATAAAATATTAATTATAGTAATGATTAGGCTTTCCAAATACTGGAAGATTTTTAATACTCGATTATCAAGTACTTTAAAATGAGATACTCGATAATACTCGATTAATCGATTATTTGAAAAAATATAAACAATAACAACAATAAAAATATACTAATTACTAACAACAGTATAATATTCAAAATCGTTTTAATTTATTATTATTAAACATGCATTTTAAGAATAACAGTGAGTTGAATATTTCAAAGTTCAATCTGGTTCGCAATTTTGTTTTAACCATTCCAGCGGTGGAAAACACACGTTCGGTTGCAGTTGCTAAAAGGGCATGGTACAATATATCCAATAAAGGTCTTCTTTGTTTATATAAATCTTATTTTCGAAAGTCGGTTTTTAATTGTTTTTGTAAATTATTTTCAGCAACACTTTGTGATGGTGATGATGTATTAGTTATTCAATCTATAGTTTTTTTAAGCTCTTCGTTAATGTTTTGATCAACTGAAGTTTGTTCTAGTATAGAAGGGTTGGATTCTTCAGGAATGCCATTTTCGTTTAGGTCTAATGAATCTTGAGGAAATATTTGTTGCATAATCTTGACTCCCATCAATATTGCTGCATTCTTTGATGAATATTTAAAATGTTCTGTTGACTTAGGAATATTTCAACTATCGAGGTATTGCTACTAGGATTCACTATGTGAATCCGTTTTGGACTTTTATACAATATCAGTAATAGTAATTAAAACAAACGTATAACGTGAAATGACTTACGTCTACCAAACGAATCCGCCTGTGAGAATCTCCTATCTTCATCCGTCACTTAACCTAACATTCCTCAAAAAAAAAGAAAATTGAATGATTAGTCAGAGAGAATTTAATATAAAACATGTATGCTAACAATAAACAAAACTTAACTCAAATTAAGATTGACCACAGTCCTCCCAAACTCCCTTATAGCCTCCGGTGTACAGCTCACCCCAAATTCCCTCCAAAATCCTGCTCCTAAACCCTTCAATAAATCCTTCACAAATTCCGTTAATGACTCCTTTCATAAACTTCTGCATAAATTGCGTCAACAATCTCTTTCACCAATCCTTCACAAATTCCTTTAATAATTCCTTTCATAAACTTCTGCAATAATTACGTCAACAATCTCTTTCACCAATCCTTCACAAATTCCTTTAATGATTCCTTTCGTAAATTTCTGCATGAATTGAGTTAACATTCTTTCACCAGTAGGAAATATATTTTTCCTTTTTATTGTACTTTATTTGCAAACTTATGGAGCAAAAAGTAATAGACATTTTTAATGAACATTAATTATTATTATTATTTTTATTAACTCAATATTTTAACCACGTATAACATTCATAAAATTTTTTAAATTTTTTTGGCTTTTCTTTTTGAAATGATCAAACATGAAAAAAGATATTAATTTTAAATTTAATGTTTTAGATCTCAAGACCAGAAAAGAATTGAAAATTGTTTTTTTTTTAAACAAAAACTTCGAAAGGAAAAATGTGTTTTCCTTTTTAAAGTTAAAAACGAATTGATTTGTTTTTTCAATCAAAAATGGAATGAACGATATCAAAAAAAAATATGATTATTTTTTGTTTGACATCTTCTAATGATCATCGTGTAACACCAAGATTCAGCAAAAATTAGCAACGACATCTGTTCGTTAGAAATGAAAATAAAATTAGTACGTTCGTTTATTTTTTTTCAGTATATTCGAAATTTAACTAGCCGTTAAATATTAGAAAATTTTAAAATTATTATTAATGTAAAAATGAACTCAAACTATTGAAATAAATTTTTATTGAATTGAAAAAAGAAGATGAATTGGTTTTATTATTGTTTAGGCGAATATAGCGGACGTTACACCATGAATTCAAGGTAAAAACCCAAGATATTTACCCTTGAAATCACAAAAACGTCGTCACCCCCTCTACGTCAGAAACCACCGAACTACTTCCCACAACTAATCTGTATCTGGGATCGAGATACCCATAGTCACTGGTGTCAGGACCGATGACCGATTCCAACACTCATGAGGTCCCTAGGAACTTCACTGAGTATTGAGACCGACCATCCATCCGAACGTCAGCACCATGGACACCCCGATACAACCAGTAAGTATGACACTGAAGATGTGAACCACAGCGAGGACAATCAGACAGAGGATCTACCCTACCTAACGAAAAGACATCATTCCCTGATGTCTTTCGCGTGATGGACTCCAAGATTCTTACCGCTCATATCTGTGCACTCGTAGAGTACATTTCCAATCTTAGTCTTAATCATTGCAGGTAAGAACTTTGGAGCCAATTTTGCCGAGAATTTTTTTGTAGCGTCACTCAAATGATGTTGCCGTACAAACACACGTTGTTGTGGTTGAAAAGTCCGTTTTTTTTTTTTTTTTTTTTTTAATTAATTAGTTAGACATGTTTAGCACACTAAATATGAAATATTCATTATTTAGACTCTTTGAATATCCGAAGATACCATGTCAACTATAAAGGAAGGAGATGAGGAAAATGGAAGGAATGGGGATATAGGGATAACTATACTAATTTTTTTAAATGATGATGGACATTTTCTTTAAATGCCTGAGGGGAAAATTCATCGGGGAATACAGAGGAAGGCATTGAGTTCCACAATTTGGCCACTCTATTAAAATAGTCGTTCTGAAAGGACACGGTTCTGCAACGAGGTAAGTTTAGATCGCAGGTTATACTGATGTTGCGATTTCTTGAAAGCTGCTTTTAAATTTTCCTGAACCCGGTTCATGAGCAGAGTCAAATGATCAGAGCGTTTTAATTCCTCACCAGCATCTTCACCAAGCTGGTGTAGTGATCTCAACAATTGGTAAGTATTTCCATCCGATATTGGATGTTGACCAAATAATAGATAGTACGGTGAGTACTTGGTAGCTGAATGTACTGCAGCCCGCAGTGCATATGCGATTTCACCAATTTGTGAGTCCCACTTGGTATGTTGACCTTTTATGAACGCTCGAATTGCTGCTAGAACTGACCTATTGACCCGCTCTGACGCGTTGCTTTGAGGACTATAGACACCGGTCCTAAGGTGTTTAATGCCGAAATCTGACAAAAGACTTTGAAAGTTCCTACTAGTGAACTGTTTGCCATTGTCACTGTGCAGAAACTCTGGTACCCCATATGTAAGAAACACTTCATTCCTTAGAAAAGCATTCACCTTCGGTGAAGTTGCGTTTCTAAGTGGTTTCAGTAGTACAAACTTCGTAGCATGATCCAGAACTATCAATAATACCGTATTCCCAAGTGTAGAACGAGGGTACGGTCCCAAAAAATCTATATAGACTCTCTGCCATGGACGTGCTGTTTCGAATTGATATTGCATCGGAGGACGCAATATCTGATTCGTGGCTTTTGTTTGTTTACATGTGTCGCAGGACACAACATAGTTGTGTACCTGTGACGCCATGCCCGGCCAATAATAAAGACGTCGAAGTAATTCTAAAGTCTTTTTAACACCCCCATGAGCAGCAGTACTATCATCATGATGTTTCTGAATCATGTTGGAAGTCATCGGTTTTGGTACCCAGAGTTTCCACACAGGAACATCGTTGGGTATTGCATCAGGTCTTGACTCAATACGTATGTATAGCTTATCATCCACGACTTTGACTGATGGAAAATCCTGTGGTGATGATTGAACTTTAGCTATCATATCCGTATATTCTTTGTGCCGATAACCTTCATTGTCGATTTTAATGTCGTTAATGTGATGTGTTAATGCTTCCGTCAATTCCTCGTGTGTATCGTCATAAAGACGAGATAGAGCATCAGGGACTATATTTTGGGTACCTTTTTGGTGGACAATGGTAAAATCCATATGTTGGAGTTTTAGGCTCCACCTAGCCAGACGACCACTCAAGTCTTTCTGTGACATAAGCCACTTCAGACTTGAGTGATCAGTCACAATTGTAAATCGGTGACCTTCAACATAGCCCCTGAATTTCTTCACACTCAGAATTGCCGCAAGACATTCCAGCTCAGAAACCGAATAATTCCTCTGAGCTTTATTTAGTTTCTTCGACATGAAGGCTATCGGACACTCTTGTCCGTCTGTATCAACCTGATACAACACACTACCTATCCCTGTCAGACTCGCATCGCATCTAATAAAGAACTCTTTATTATAGTCAGGGTTAATTAATACCGGTGCTGTAGTCAGCAATCGTTTTAAATTTTCAAAAGCTGCTTGAGCTTCCAATGTCCATTTCAATTTTCCCGAACTCTTCTTTAATAAATCGGTAATTGGTGATACCACGCTTGCATAATTTGGTATGAAACGTTGGTACCAACCAGCCATTCCCAATAAACGTCGTATTTGTTTAACTGTAGATGGAGCTGGGTACTCTGCTACAGCTCTTACCTTGTCAGGGTCTTTTCGAAGACCATCTTCACCAACCAAAAATCCCAAGTATTTCACCTCTCTCAGAACAAATTTACTTTTCTTGAGGTTTATTTGTTAACCCAGCCGCTCTTAACAATGAAGAGACTTTGGACAGCAATTCCATATGTTCCTGGAACGTGGAAGAGACTACCAATAGATCATCTAAATAAACAAAGACATTTTCGTGATATTGATGGGGTATCACTTTGTTCATTAGCCGACACATTGTCTGGGGAGCATTGCACAATCCAAAGGGCATAACCCGGAATTGATACAATGGACGACCAGGCACTGTGAAGGCTGTCTTGTCTCTAGATGCTTCTGCCAGAGGAATCTGCCAGAAAGCATCTTTGAGATCAATACTAGAAATGTACTTTGTGCTATTTAGACGACCTAGTAAGCCATCAATCAAGGGAAGTGGGTAAGCGTCCTTTTTCGTTAGTGAATTGACACGACGGCTATCAATACATAATCTGTTTTTACCAGATTCTTTTTGTACCAACACCACTGTCGAGCACCAAGAACTGTTACTCTCTTCGATCACGCCCATTTGAAGCATTCGGTCAAGTTCGGCATAGACCTTTAGTTGAACAGCCGGCGATGTGGGATAATGCCTCTGTTTAACAGGTGCATTATCACCAACATCGATGACATGTTCAACCAAAGAAGTCTTTCCGAGTCCAGACACTTCAAATGACGGGAAAGAATCCTTGATCATATCCAGTTCATGTTGCTGATCAGTGGTGAGGTTGTGTGTATTAAAAGTTATTGGCTCTGTACGAGTCAGTTCACTAACAAAAGAAGGAACAATACCGAATTTCTCCCAGAAATCTATGCCCATGTAGAGCTCTTCTCGTAATCCAGGGACTATATGGAACCGCATTGGTTTAGTGGAGCCATTCACAGTTATTGGAATTTCAATGTAACCTAAAATTTTAGTTGCAGTACCATCCGCCGTACGAATACACGAAGTGTACTTACGGTAGGTTGTACCTGATGATTCCAATAATTCCAAGGAATTTCTTCCAAGTATTGTAATTGACGATCCACTATCCAATAGTCCTGAAATATGTTTGTCCAAAATCTTAATTGTCAATCGCGGCCGAGGATCCTTTGTTTCTAAAAGGATAGATGAAATACAAGCTTTACGAAATAATTTCCTCATCCTCCAATATCTAATGTTACGTTCCAGACGTCTAAAATACGTTCGATGTAATGATGGGAAATTAAATGTATTTGATGATCTTATTCGGGTTTCGTTGGTGGTTGCCGATCGTCCTGCGTTCCTACATCTCTCGTCGATTTCTTCGGGCTCATAGGATGTTGAACCGAGGGTACCATCCCCGAAGCATGTACTCTCGGACGGTAGTTTAACGACGGGTGACAATATGAACAATTTGCATAAATTACGTCAGGCTTGTTACATTTCCAACAATATAATTTTATCCGATTCTTAGAACAATCAGGAGCTCGATGACCGTTTACTCCACATCTGAAACACACTATTGGTTGTCTGGACATTGATGGACCAGGTTGACTGTTATCCGATGTTATGCCAGGTCGCTGCAATATCCGTCTCTGTGTTGAATCCACCGCTTCAATATATCCATGTTGTTCTGGTTCAACTTCCACCTCATAATCATCCATCTGCTGTAACTCGCTAATTCTTAAATTTGATGTTCTGGTCGGAACTGGTGTGGACCACAAACGTTCAAACTTCTGACATAAAGTCCGAAGTTCATCCATTGAATGTATTGTTGCTGCAAGTGTAGCATTTTTGAGCTCCACACTCAGTCCCTCCCGAGCAATCTCTAGCATTTCACGGTCAGTAAATGGACGTCCTAAGCGACGGTTTAACGAACCAATCTCCACCAGATACTCGTACACGCTCTCCTTTGACTTTTGTTTGCGGTTCAGAAGAACTCGCAAGATCGCCTTATCATCAGTGAGCGTACCGAAGGTTTGTAGGAGTCCCTCCCTGAGCACTGGATAGGTCACCACCTCATATTCATGAGTTAAATTCAGATAGGATCTGTCGGCAGCTCCCTTGAGATACCGTGGAACGATAGACCTAAGGTCGTCCCAATTCACACGGTCCCTCCTGGCAGCCGCCTCCACTCTGTGAACAAACTCATGAACATCAGGAGAGTGACCATCTCCTGTGAAGGTTGGAACCCAATTTGAGTCATAACGACTCAAATTGTTCCCACGAACCCCTCGGTACTCCACTGGTGCTAACGCTGGAGCCGCGTCACGCCATACCTGAGGAGGTTGGTTGTATGGTGGTGGTGCTGTTAGTGGAGCAGGTGGATATACTGGTAGTGGTTGTACCTGTGGTACTGATGGATAATTTAATTGTAATTGTGGTTGCACTAATGCTGGATTATTGTGTGTGTGTTCAGATTGGAGTGATGGACCCAATTGTGGTATTACAAAGTCCTCAGCTCTCAAACCCGATTGCTGGAAATAAGCCGGTGGTAATTGATCTGACCGTCTCTGTTGTTGCTGGTTTGGACGATTCAGACTATGTATTGTTTCCGATATCGGCCGTACTGGGATCGGTGTGGATCTCTCATCTGGTTGAAAGGCAAGTGAAGCAGATGGAGCAGATGATACTCCTGGTTTACTCTGCATAATTGGACGTGTTGACAACGATCCTATTATATTCCAAGCGCATGACAATTGTGAGATAGCGTAGGTGCGGGCTTCTTGCAAGTCATTGCGAGGACCCAACCTATTCATCCTACCCGTGTAATGTAACACTCGATTCGCCAAACCATCTAAGAAGGTCTGATCAATCGGTGACTGAAGTCGTCGTACTTGATTTAAAATAAGTTGTGCTGCCTGCACCACCATTTGAGATTCCTCTATCAAATCTCTCGCATGAGACACTGTTATTGGAACTGACCCATGATCTACATGGTTTCGCAGTTCCTCTGCCCAATCGGCCCCCCCGAAGTTCACACCCCGAACCAAACATTCGACCTGTAGTTCGGTGGGTTCCAGACCATAGAACGGATGGTCAACGTCTAGTTGGTTTGACATTTTGATGGTAAAACCCGTAAAATTATGAACTCGCAAACAACAACAATACTAAAACCAATTCCCAACAAAAAAAAAATGTAGTTAGTACGCTGTAAATGTAAAAATAATGAAAAACGCAAAAACGAAAAAAACAACGAACGCCCAATTCGAGAACACAAAAGTTTTGGCAAAAACAAAATTTCGTAAAAGAACAAAAAAGACCACTGTCGTACCCAATCTTTGCTTCACCTTTCACAAAAATTCCCAAAATATTGTATATAAAAATATAATTTATTTATTTAATTTCAGATATGCTGAAATTTAAGAATTAATTATATACTTAAAATTATTTATTGACGATAGCACCCCTAAAAATATTTATTTATTTTTAAAAAAAATTGAAAAAATAAAAAATATTCAAAAGAATGTTTATTTATCGGATGCACCGTCTTAACTTTGAAATATTTATTTATTTTTTTAAAAAAACAAAGAATATTTATTTATATCTTGATGTAATTTGCTTAATTAAGAAAATTTTATTTATTTAGCTACCTAAAATTATTTAATTCTAAAAAAATTATTTTATTTAATAAAAATTATTTATTTAATTTTTTTGAAAAATTTGTTTTATTTATTTTATTTTGTTTAATAAGATAAGAGATTCCCAAAGTCAAGATTCGTCTGGAGACAATTTAAAAAGTAAGTATGGTACAATATCCATTTTGTTTAAATCCAAAATATCGCGTTCGCGAGCCCACTCCAACAATGCATGTGAGAACTGACTAGAAAAGCCCCTAACGAACAGATTCTACAGAACAGATTCTCCCCAACCTAATAAAACAATCACAACTGTCACGATTAGACCTCAGGCCCATTTCTACTGACCCAGTTGTGCTTGTTTAACCTAAAAATAAATTACAACTAAACCTAATGCAAAAGTTGAAGAACGCTCCCGAGCACCAGACTTCAAAACCTAAACTCCATGAAAAACTGTCTATTGTAAAGCTAAATGGAAAAATGGAAAAGTTTTTGAATTTGTATGAGGTGAAGCCTCTGATCCTGAAAGCAAAATATAATTGGTTCTTCTCTTCATTACACCGAAGAAGCCTCTGAGCAAAGAATGGTACTACTGGTTTGCACCTAAGTACAAACACAGCAACACCACTCCTCGTCCCTGAGGACTTCCTCGCCGAATGAAGAGAAGAAACCAATGTTCTTCGATCGCATAACCCCGATGGCCATAGGCGACCTAAGAACGTCATTAACGTTAAAGAGTGAAGCTCTATGGATGGCTTGTTAGGCCTACCGCTAAGAAAGGAATTTATATTTAACCTAGTACACACCGAAAAAATTTCGACAACACCTATTTAAAAAGAATATTTTCAATCGTATACAAAAAAAAAAGGAATTATTTCCAATAATGTACAATGTGTACAATAAAAATATATCCAATCTATTTACAAAAATATGTCAAATGACATGCCAAAAAAAAAATATGTACAAAAGAATATGTATAATATGTACGTTATGTACATCTCATTCAAAAAAATACAACTATCTACATTGGAAGCATAAAAAAATTCTTAAAAAAACTGCTCCCCCAAAACGGTTTTTTTCAAATTAAAAATAAATATTATTTTTTAAAATTCACAAATGACATGTACAATATGTACAACAAATATGTACATAAAAAATATGTACAAGAGAATGTACATTGGTAGTATAAAAAAAATTCCAAAAAAAACTACTTCCCCAAAACGGTTTTTTTTTCAAATTAAAAATAATTAGTCTTAACTAATTATACAGGGGGGGACAGGGGCCTCCTGTGGACCAGACCACTCCTCTTCCAGTCGCGTGATCGGTGAGATGGGAACCTCCTCAACCAGCTCCTCTGTTTGAGTACTCTTGGTCGAGGAAGCTCCCAGCTCCACGACCAAGCGACTCTCCTTCTCCTTCTTCCTCCTCTCCTTCCTCTTCAAGTGAGAGCTCCTATTTTTATTTATCCTCCTTCTCTCACGCCAGCCCACATTCACTTCCTCATTCACCACATCCATCTCATCCGCTTCCTCATTCACCACATTCATCCCATTCGCTTCCTCATTCACCACATTCATCTCATCCGCTTCCTCATTCACGCACTCATTCACTATATCAACCACCATCCCATCCAATATTTCATCCCATTGCTCTTCGCAAATATCATCCATTAATTCCAAATAAATACCATACTTCACCTCATCCATAACCACATTTATCATCCATTCCACCACATTCATTGCCTCATCCATTTTCTCCTTTCTCTCCACATGCTCTCTCTCATCCACCTCATTCATCCACGGCTCAAACCCCCCTGGTCGACACCTCCTTCGCACCCCCTGAAACCTCCTGATTGAGTTGTACATTACAACAATAAAAAAAAATTCAAAAAAAAATAATACGAAATCCAATAACTGGTTTTGTACCCAAAATATCAATTACAAAAAAAAAATCAAAGTTAGTTTACCAGTAAAAATTAGATATGCAATATTTGCATATATTTTGCACATAAAACTAGCCAAAACTGGTTTTATCAAAAACAAAAATACCTTTATTATTAAAATTTCCCAAAACCAGTTTTCAAACAAATAAAGAAAAAAAATGCAAAATCAATTTTGCGCCAAAATTTTATCAAAACTGGTTTCCAAAAATAACTTAATCTCAAAACCGTTATTCCGGTTCTTATAAGGTCCGTTTCAGTTTCGGCCCACGTATTGCTACTAGGATTCACTATGTGAATCCGTTTTGGACTTTTATACAATATCAGTGATAGTAATTAAAACAAAAGTATAACGTGAAATGACTTACGTCTACCAAACGAATCCGCCTGTGAGAATCTCCTATCTTCATCCGTCACTTAACCTAACATTCCTCAAAAAAAAAGAAAATTGAATGATTAGTCAGAGAGAATTTAATATAAAACATGTATGCTAACAATAAACAAAACTTAACTCAAATTAAGATTGACCACAGTCCTCCCAAACTCCCTTATAGCCTCCGGTATACAGCTCACCCCAAATTCCCTCCAAAATCCTGCTCCTAAACCCTTCAATAAATCCTTCACAAATTCCGTTAATGACTCCTTTCATAAACTTCTGCATAAATTGCGTCAACAATCTCTTTCGCCAATCCTTCACAAATTCCTTTAATAATTCCTTTCATAAACTTCTGCAATAATTACGTCAACAATCTCTTTCACCAATCCTTCACAAATTCCTTTAATAATTCCTTTCGTAAATTTCTGCATGAATTGAGTTAACATTCTTTCACCAGTAGGAAATATATTTTTTGTAACACATGCGTACAAAATATTCAATTTTGTACTAAAATAGAATACAAGAAAAAACTACTTTTCGCCACACATGACTACAAAATATTTTTTAAGCCTGGACCGTATCGCCGCCTGCATGTGAGATTTGTAGTTAAATCTATCCATATATCTATCTATATTTAATATTTTTATAGCACTAAAATATCAAAATAATACTTTAAATAACTTACCACATAGTAAAAACAACTTAAACACATTGCATCATTGTAATTGCAAGAAAAAACAATTCATTTAGGTCTTCAAAGTTTAATATTTTGACAGCTTAGTTGGATTCCTATGTGTTGTTTTAGTTGGATTCTTATGTTTATATTTTCGAACTCGAATAATTTACAAATATTACAACAAAGATGGCGCACTTTAATTATTTAAAAAGCTTAAATTTGTTTATACCTTTGTTAAATAAATGATTAAATGAACAATTAAATAAATATTTATGAATTTTACGCACTTGTTACAAAAAATAGTGTGTATTACTAGTGCGAATGCGTTTTCCAAACGCGAGTTATTTGCCGCACTCCCTGCGGTCGTGCGGCAAACTAACTCTTGTTTGGAAAACGCATTCGCACTAGTAATACAATCTACTATTTCCTTTTTATTGTACTTTATTTGCAAACTTATGGAGCAAAAAGTAATAGTTATTTTTAATGAACATTAATTATTATTATTATTTTTATTAACTCAATATTTTAACCACGTATAACATTCATAAAATTTTTTAAATTTTTTTGGCTTTTCTTTTTGAAATGATCAAACATGAAAAAAGATATTAATTTTAAATTTAATGTTTTAGATCTCAAGACCAGAAAAGAATTGAAAATTGTTTTTTTTTTAAACAAAAACTTCGAAAGGAAAAATGTGTTTTCCTTTTTAAAGTTAAAAACGAATTGATTTGTTTTTTCAATCAAAAATGGAATGAACGATATCAAAAAAAAATGTGATTATTTTTTGTTTGACATCTTCTAATGATCATCGTGTAACACCAAGATTCAGCAAAAATTAGCAACGACATCTGTTCGTTAGAAATGAAAATAAAATTAGTACGTTCGTTTATTTTTTTTCAGTATATTCGAAATTTAACTAGCCGTTAAATATTAGAAAATTTTAAAATTATTATTAATGTAAAAATGAACTGAAACTATTGAAATAAATTTTTATTGAATTGAAAAAAGAAGATGAATTGGTTTTATTATTGTTTAGGCGAATATAGCGGACGTTACAGAGGTATATTAGTAACGTCATCAAAACTTCATCACGGCGTTCGTTCATTCTTTTCTTAAGTGTTGCTAATAAATTTGTACTTATGCTATTTTTGTTTTCCTCTAATTTATTAAAGATAAATTTGTAAACGCCTTCAGCTGTTATTAGAGTTGCATTATTTTTACTCAATTCGGTAATTTCGCCATTTCTATAGGCGTTAAGACTTCCAAAAAACTTTTTATCAAAGTAATCTCGTTATCGGTAACAGTAGGCAAATGGATCTTTATAAGTGACGCATTTACACTATGCAGTAAATATGTAACTCGCTTCAACATTTTACAAATGGAACTCCAGCGAGTTTTTACGTCGAGAATCAATTTCATCTTCTTTTTCCTAGAGTCAATAATTTTTTGTTGCAAAATAGAGTTTTTTTTAAAGCAGATCGCTTAAATAGTAGGATAATTTTCCTTATTTTTTGCATTATACTATTTAAATCATTAAATACAGATAAAGCAGCATCACTTTCTTCATGTTGAAGTTCAAAATCTGCAAACATGTTTCTATCTAAACAAACTTCCTCATTAGTTAGATGATCATCATCTTCAATTTCATCATCAACATCATAAAAATTTTCATCATTTGCTTCATCGTCCACGTTTATTACAATATTACATTCCACATTTTTCTTATAAAAACTGTCCATTATAGCCAAATGTAATGGGTGATTGTGGCACAGCTGGCTGACAAGATTTATCATTTCACCATACTTACGTATTACCGATGCATCATGTGTAGAAACAATTACGTCGGTATTTATGTCAATACTAAATTCATTTAATTTTTGCTCCACCATTAGTTTAATTTTATCAGCGTCTCCTTTGCCTTAAATTTCACATAAACCAAGAACATACCAATTACATATTTTAATATTTTTCAAATCAACGACGTGAACAGTAATATTCATATGATTCATATAACGAATGACGTTACAATCAGTCCATTCGTCGACTGTTATAGAGAACTTTCTATTTTCTTTTTTATAAGTTGAAAATAATTCACGCAATTCTTTACATTTTACTTCAAAAAAACGATTAATATAAGAAACCACTGTCGTAATGCTACTTGGCATTTTATATCCTCTGGAAATCACATATTCATTTATTGCCTTTGAGTGTTTCATACTATTGAGTGGCATTCCATCTACTGCTGCTACTCTCGCTAATATTTCATCTAAAGATTCCTTCCTTAAATAATTCCATATACAATTATTTGATTCAAATTGCAATTTAATTTTTTTTCCTACATTATTACATTATTTGGTGTTGATTCTTCTCCATTTTTCTGAAGTTCCTTTATATGAAAATTTCTCATGTGATTTATCATGCCCGTTGTTGTTGAACCCTTGCAGCTTATTGTTTTGGAACATGCGTTACAAATTGCTTCGGAAGAATTTTTAGAATCCTTTTTAAAATGTTTCCAAATATCTGATCGTTTTGACATGGTCTACAAGATTTTAAATCGACATAAAATTATTTTTCATAGACATATATCAAATTCTGTCATCTGTTTGTGTTTACTTACTGCAGATGATATTATAAATTTCTAAGATATAATATAATATTTAATAAATTGTACGATACTGATTAAATTTTAAACGACTATTTTAAGTTGATTAAATTTTTTCAATTCATTGGACGTAAAACGAAATACCAAAGTAATACGAATGGGTAGCGAAATTCGACGTCCACGCCGTGCTGCCTGGGTAATGCTGACAGAATTAGGTTGGTGTATTGGAGTCAAGCATAGTAAAAACTGTTTAGTCAATGACGCTACATCACGGCGAATTGGCGATCTACAACCAATGCCACTCAAGCGTCTGTTCCCCATTTCAGGGGCGGCTTGGAGCGGGCGTCTGTCTTGAATCAAGCGGCTCGCTATATAAACGTGTAAAATAGGTTGTTTCTGGTGACCTTAATATGCAGAACGGACCCATTCACGACAATTTGGGTTGGGCCTAAGGTTAACACCCTAATCCCGGAAAAAAACTAATATGTTAAATTTGGTTATCAGAAAGAGAAAAACAGACCCGGATACGACAACAGAATTTTACCTGGACGTGAAAAAGGACCAGACTACCGAATCGGAACGTGGAACGTGCGCAGCCTGAGCGCTCCTGATGCTCTTATAAGTCTAGAAACAGAGGCTGAGAGGTATAGGATGGATATTATTGCTCTACAAGAAATTAGACAGCCGATAATCGGAAAACAAGATTTGGATAGTCACTCTCTATACTGTAGTGGTCATCCTTCTCGAAGAGAATTTGGTACTGGCTTTCTTGTTGGTGCACGCATACAAGAAGCCGTGATGAAATTCATCCCGGTCAGTGAGAGGATCTGCTACCTACGTGTACGCGGTACATATAACAATATTTCTCTTATTGCCGTGCATGCACCAACTGAAGCTAAGACCGTCGACGAGAAGGATAATTTCTACATAGCACTGGAAGAGGTTATGAAACAAACACCAACACGCGACTTCATTATGGTTCTTGGTGACATTAATGGACAGGTTGGAAGAGATATCTCTTATGGAAATGTGGTGGGTCTCAATAGCTTGCATTTGAGTTCGAATGATAATGGTGAGAGAATGAGTGAGTTTGCATTATCAAATAATTTGAGAATTGCCAGTACGTTCTTTTCGCATCGATCGATTCATAAACAGACTTGGGTCTCACCGAATGGAAATACTCGAAATCAAATTGATCACGTTCTAGTAACAACACGTTTCTTTTCGAGCGTTCTGGATGTGCGATCCTTTAGAGGTGCATACATTGGAAGTGACCACTTCCTTGTATGTGCAACGATAAGGTTCCACTTCCCAAATCCAGGCATTCGAAAATTCAATCAACGGAAACGTTTTAACATCTCATCATTAAAGAATGCTGAAACAGAAGAGAGGTATCAAATCCATATTGCCGAAACATTGGATAAATCAGAAACCATTAATGGAGACGTCGATAAGTCATGGTATTTGCTTAAAGATGCTGTTTTAAGCGCTGCTGAGGGAATACTTGGACGACCACAGAACCACTCCCAGAAGCCATGGATGGATCAAGCATGCCTTGATGCTATTCAATACAAAAAAGATTGCTATCTGAAGTGTCTACAAGGACGCAACACCAGGTCCACGAAGGAGAACTATAAACTGGCAAGACAAGCCGTTTCAAAGCTATGTAGACGAACGAAGAGAGAATGGTGGAAGAGACAGTGTGAGGAGATTGAAAGCTTCAATAAGGAACGTCAATCGCGTAACTTCTTTCAACAGATTAAAACCTTAAAGAAGGGCCCTCAAACTAGATCGGCTGCTATTCAAAACGAAAATGGGGAGCTACAAGTAGACCTTAAAAATATTTTAGATACTTGGGCCGCTTATTTTGAGAATCTTCTCAACCTAAGTGACCAGCAACAAGTCGGGCAACGAGCAAAGCTTATTCGTGCGTCAAAGGTACATGTAAACGAACCAACCAAAGAGGAATTCAAAGCGGCGCTGTCTACATTAAAACGCACCTGGTATCGACGATATAACATTGTGGCGGCGAAAAAAAAATCCCTATCTTTTTCTTCGTCACAAGTCACAACAGATTGAAATTTGAACCTTTCCAATAATTAATCACCTTAAACTTAATTCGGAACAATTTCCTAAATTTAAATTATTCTAAATTTCTAAATCCAAATTCTTTTCTACAATATCCCAAATATTTCATTTATTGGATTGCTGCTTGTAAGATCAAGCGAGGGCAAGAATGCTTTATCAAGTTTTCTTTAATTTCTTTAATATCACCATATTACGAGAAATGGAGAAAACCTTGACAAACTGGTTCATGTATTATAATTCATTAACTTTAATTTTCATCATTCCGTTTTTGATCACCACAAGGGGAAGTCGCATTTTTTTTAAATTGTTCAAGTGATAAATATAAAGAAGTTTCGAGAACATCGTACAGAAAGGTTGTGTGGCTATTCAGTTGAAATATAAAATATATTTGAATAGCCGCACTGGGAAAAACCAAACATTATTAAAAATTCATATGAAGAAATCTGAAAAGCGATAATCTTAAAATGTGAAAAATATTAATAAACACGTGGTCAAAATAGTGAACCGATTAATTAAAGAAAAATAAAAAATAATCACCATAAACATTTTAAAATGCGGTTAAGTGTCTTAATTACAAAAAGGAATACAGAAACAGTGGAAAAATATACGGATGGAAAAGAATTTTTTAGATTAAAAAAAACTATGAAATCCATATAATACGGTCACATGTCTTGTTATATTGTGCTTTGTTTCGTTAAACATGTATAAACATATCATGTGCACAACAAACCACTAAAATCAAACACATGCCGTGTTTTATTTCTTTTAGTACAATAAAATAAACCATTAAAACTAGTAATGTGGTCGAAAATACAAATTAAAATAATAAATAAAGTGAAATTAGGATTGAAATGATTTATGGAATTTTCTCGATGAGAAAATACAACAAAAGAGTTACAATTATTACCGGACTAGTCATCTAAATTGGAAGTTTTTCGTGTTTCTTCTAATACAACTATAATGTCAAAATAAATGGGTCTCCTGTCTCTGCTATAATGAAAATTACAAATATTACCGGACTAGTCATCTAAATTGGAAGTTTTTCTGGGTTTCTTCTAATACAACTACTATGTCAAAATAAATGGGTCTCCTGCTTCAGCGATAATGAAAAATTACAAATATTACCGGACTGGTCATCTAAATTGGAAGTTTTCTGTGTTTATTCCAATACATCTACAATGTCAAATATATGGATCGTCGTTGTGTCTGCCATATAATAATCAACAATACTACCGGAATAGTCAACTAAATTGGAAGTTTTGGGTGTTTCTTCTAATACAACTACAAAGTCTAAATATGGTTATCTAAATGGAAGTTTTTGTGTTTCTTCTGATACAACCACCAGATATACGCTTGAAAGAGATAAAATAGAATCTACAATGTCAAATAATTAAATGTACCTCCTACTTTACAAGACAAATGAATACCTGATTTTGATTCAAAACCATATGTGAACTACAGAAATTTAATAATGGGAACAATTGATTTTGATAAAAATAAATTTAACCTAAATATGAGTAATGGAATGTAAAAATGGAATCAAATTGATACATATAAAGGTTTAAATAATTTAAAATTTACAGTAATTCGAAACATAGATAAAAATTTAATGAATATTTAATTTAAAATTGAGTAATTGAATGTAAAAATGAAATCAACTTTATATATACAAAGGTTTAAATAATTTAATTACAGTAATTTGATATATACATATAAAAAATTTAATGAATTTAAAATTTAATGAATTAAAATTTACAGTAATTTGATTTATATAAAAATTAATGGAACGTAAAATTTATATAGTTAAAATTGAATTATAATTGATTGACAAATTGAAATTGAACAAATAAACAATGTAAACTATGAGGTGAAGTGAAGAGCGGCGAAGTTTTGTCTGAAACAGTGGAATGACAGACACAACCCTGAATCAGAATTGGTCATGCGCATAACGCTGCGATGACACATGCTTCGACCCTCTCACTTCAGTTTATCATAGTATTCATAGAAAAATTACATAATGTACAATCTTTGGCGATGTGGACTGCAAAAACAAATGTCATAAATATTTATGACACGTCCAAGCCAAATAAATAAAAATAAAACTAAAAAAAAAAAAAAAAAAAAAAAACTTTAATTTTGCGAAATTAATGGATTATAATTACATTTACTGTAAAACAGCATTTTTTGCTTGCGTTTGATAATACATGTAAGTACATTTTTTAAATGATATGTGATACCAAGCCTGATGTGATGATTATGATTGGCTAGATAATCGTCACATGATTTTCTTCATTAATTAGACAGACGGGTGAAAAATTTCAATCGAGGAGTCGGGTTAGGAATTTTGAAGTGGTCGTTTGCTCCACTTAAATTCCATATTTTTTTAGTTATTTGTTTTTGTTTTTGGTGCGTTTAAGTTTGTGTGGAGAAGTTCTATTGTGTTTTTTTATGGTTTTATATTTATTAATCGGTTTTGTGAAAATAGTGGTGATTTTTGTTATTTGTACTTAAGAAACAATTAATGAATTTGGTTTAACTTTGTCTTTGAAATTAACTAAACAGTTTTGTGTTATAAAAAAATAATAAGTAAAATCAAAAAGACCAAAACATTTCTAAATTGAGTTTGAATCAAAAATACTAAAGATTCACAACTCATTTTTTTTAACAAAAAAATATGATGTTACTTAACACCTCTGTGCTTAGCACGGCAGTTTAAATTGTTTATGGTCAAATAAACCATACAAGAAAATATATATAAAGATAATATAGTTAAATAAGCGTATATACTTATGCATATGATAAAAACAACAAATATTATTAACAGTTAATTAAAAAAATAAAAACCCTAACTTTAAACCAAAATAAAACTAAAATTAGTTATTGTGAACTTAAAAAGAAAAAAATAATTTGTGCAAATTTTTTTTTTTTTTTTTTTTTTTAATAAAATGTGTTGTGTAATAGGGTTTAGAATATGTGTCACAACAACACATAAATACCTTTTAAGACCTAGGTCTAGACCTGGGTCCCACAACAACTGGCGTTCTGAGGTGTAGATTAACGCTTTTTTTAAACATCTGTGGGTTGAAGCCACCTGAGACTAAGTGTTCCGGCAAACTATTCCATTTGTATGCAGTTCGGACAAAGAAGTCTCTCTGCGATCTGCCAGTATGACAGCGCGGGATCTTTACCGTTTCACTGGTTGCGGCAGCCGATTGCCGAGTGGAACGGGGGTAAGAATAAGTTTGAGGCATGAGAATAAATGAGAAAAAATATTATTGAAAATATACATAAAGGTGTTTCATTCCAATTGGCCCGAGTACATTTTATTGAAGATATCTATCAGCCTGGATCGTAGAACGGTAGTTGTTAAAAAGGTAAATTCTACATAATTATTATTAATGTTTTTTTTAAGATAAAAGTTAACCGGATTTAAGTATGTATGTATCGGGTTTTGGTTTTGTTGGCCGAGTGTTATAGATAGTTGAATATGTGTTAGTTTATCTCTTATAAATGGTGTGAGTCAGATGTCCTAATTCCCTGGGGTTCCTTACTAACTTCCATATTCCGCGTTGTTTGGGATTTCAAATGGCTTTCCGCCTATTAATAGTGTTTTCATTTAATTTCTAATGGTCTAATCGTGTTCTCATTTAATTTCTAAAAGCAGTCCCCATATATCATAGGAACAACGAGGCAAACCACGACCCAGGCCGAAAGCTTAAGACCGGAGCAAAAGACTGCTGCCTCAAAGTTGTCCTTCGATTATTTTCAGATATAGCGGATATTTTTTTCAATTAAAATTCCACTTTAGTTTTAGCCTTATCCGCCTGTATCAACATCCGAAATGATTGTACATGGTGGCGAAACTCTATCCTTAAGATTGTTTGAACTTGTTCAAATGATCTAGAGGACTGAACCCATGCCACAGGACTGGAACACAGCTATGCTGATACCAATCCATAAAAAAGGTAATCGCCTACAATGTGCAAACTACAGAGGAATCGCTCTCCTTTGCACAGCGTATAAAATCTTTTCTTACATTTTGCTATCCAAAATCAAACCTTTTGCTGAACAACTGTTTGGAGAATATCAGTGTAGTTTCCGGCGGGGCCGAGGTACTACCGATGCACTTTTCTCGATAAGGATGCTTTTGGAAAAGTGCCGAGAGTTCAACATACCTGTGCACCAACTTTTCATTGATTTCAGGCAGGCCTACGACTCTCTCGAACGAGAGACTCCATGGTCTGCTCTGGTGTCAATGGGAATTCCTGGTAAACTGGTATCACTATGCAAAATGACAGTACAGAACTCTCAATGCTGTGTACGAGTGGAGAACGAAATATCAAAGTTTTTTAAAGTCGACTTCGGTTTAAGACAAGGTGATGCTATCTCTCCTATACTTTTTAACCTAGCCTTGGAATATGTGTGCCGTCAAAAGAAACTACCGACTAGTAACAATATCTTGTCAATAAACTCAGTACAGATGATTGCTTACGCTGATGATGTTGTCATCCTCGGCCGAAGTGAAGCTGTTATGAGTGAGACTTTCAAGTCGCTTGAGAGTGGTGCTAGAAAAATTGGTCTGCAAATTAACTACAATAAAACCAAACATATGAGTGTTTCAAGGGAGGCTGAGAAGAAAGATTTGATGTGCGGCGATGAACGAATTGAGGGAGTTGAATCTTTTAAATATTTGAGATCAATGCTTGACTCAAACAACAGCATACTTACAGATATAAAAGCTCGAATCGCTGCAGGTAATCGAACTTTCTACTCAATTAAACCTCTCCTTGGATCACCGTATGTATCAACTAACACCAAGCTCAAGTTATACAAGACATTGATTAGACCGGTTGTGATGTATGGGTCACAAACGTGGACCCTTACACAAAATGACGAATCGCATTTATCTGTATTTGAGCGTAAGATCCTACGCTACATTTTTGGTCCACTTAAGACAGACGATGGAGAGTATAGAACCCGGTATAACTTTGAGATCAGAGACCTTCTTGAGGGTCCTGATATAATAGGTTGTATCCGTTCTAAAAGGATTGCTTGGTTTGGGCATGTTCTACGAGCTGATTCACAGTCTGGAATGATTAGAAAAATGTACGTTAGTACCCCAGGGAGTGGGCGACCGCGAGGTAGACCACGACTACAATGGGAGACTGACGTAATAAACGACCTTAAAAAAATCGGCTGCCATGGTAATTATGTCGCTGTTGCGAATGACCGTGGTGAATATTCAAAGCTGATCAATCTGGCAACGCTCCTACATGGAGCATGAACGCCTTAAAAAAAAAAAAAAAAAAAAGTAATACGACGGAAATTAAATCCACAATAGCTTGTAACACTATCATTGGGATATCTTGACCCAATCGAGATCACCTTCTAGCACTTTCTAAAATGTTTTTTTTCTTGATTTGCTCAGTCTCCAGGATCACATTTATAGGCGATCGCAAGTGTACATTTATTCCAGTGGTAAATTCACATAAGAAGTGCAAAAAAACTATAAAAAAGTAGTGAGAAATATTGCAGCTTTTCACGAATCACACTGAGTCTGAACACTTCCAAATAAATTCAACTTATATCATCACGCCTTTGTTCTATGCGCGTTAAAACAAAATCTCGCTAAACTCATAAAAAGATTACACGAAGTTCATGAATTGTTGCTAGTAATCAACAAAACCATATTTGCCTTTAAATTGTTAAATATAGAAAAAAAATAATAATTAAGTAAATTAAATTACGCTTACATAAAAAATTGTCTTCCTAGCCTCTTCATTAGTCCTGCTTCCCAATATTGCTCAAATTTTTAGTGATGTTGATAAGTCTCAACTCTCTGATAGTAACCATAACTCAAAATAATCATGCAGCAAAACACATTGTCATTATTGTCCGTCATTATCTCCTTTCAATTATTTAGCTACTCTCCTGCAAATATCTACTTTGATGGATCTTTCTGCACACTCTTCAAATTCTTTAATTTTCAATTTTCTTGCTTTACTCAAAAATAAAACAGATGCAAGAATTTATATACAATATTTACATTTTTTTATTTCACTGTCTCTCCACAAATATATTTACATACAAATTTCCACTGTCATATACATAACAATAATTTTCATTTCAATTTCGTCTATTTCAGTGATACAACACAAGGTTACATATTTACAGTTTCTACTGCTAAATACTGTTATGATTAGCAGTAATTCTAATTAAAACATATATTGAAAACCACTCTTGGAAACACAATATATATAAATTTTTTCTTTATTTCCTTTCATTAGGATTAGTTTATTATTTAAAATTTTACTACGAAAACGACCAACTTTGAATTTTTAACACTATGTATAACATAAAAAGTTTATTTCCACCATGGATCTTTCTACCATGTTATAAACTTCAAAACAACACTATATACAATTTATTGTTATGAATTTGGCACATCACAACCCAATCCTGTAGTAGGATATAACGTCGGAGTCAAATTGTTAACAAAAAACAAAGAATGTCGGTTCCATCAGAAAAATTATTTTCCATTGATGAAAGATCAAGACTAAACCCTTATCATGAACTCTCAAACGAACTCTCGCTTCAATTTTTGCAAATACTTGGACCTAATATTTGGGTGCAATCATTATTTTCATATATTTTATCGTAAAAGGAAGGATAATCTTTATCAACGTCGTAAAAGGTTTCAATAAAACACGAGTTTTAATTTAATTTTTGTTTGGTTTTAATTTTTGTTTCCTTTGAATCTTAAAAGTAAATGACCTTATTTTTAATGAGTTAGCGGTTTACATTTATAAGCATATAAAAAAATTTATTCAACAACATAAATTAAATGAATGTGTGCGTTCTAATTTCCAAAATGCATCATAAACCTAGTGTTAAAATTGTTGAGATTATTGATTCAATATTTTTTATACGCCTTTGAAACCTATTTCTATCACGTGCATATTCTTCATAACTTCCCTTTCGAGCAGCTTTGTAAGCAAAATTCCTACATACATAACATGTACTTTAGACCGACCCAAAAACAACATGTTGATTTTTTTTGGTGCTCAGGGCTAAATTCGTTTATTGGTTCATACTGAATATCCATACAAAAAATTGGGCCAATTGGTGCATCCAAGAGCCAGCGCTTTTGCATATAGTAAAACAAGATTCGAGATTTGACGGCTATAAATACTTATATCTCAAAAACGCTTAATGATATGAAAAAAAAGTAAAAGCAAGCTCACCTTATTTTGTGATTGCCTAACTTTTTTAGTACAAACTATTTTCTCAGAATTACAACAAAAAAGTTTTAGTTGAACTTTATAAATTTGAGATCAATTTTTCAAAAGGGCCTCATTGCCTCCAGTGATATTTAGGAAAAAAAAGTTCCAAACAAAATATTAATATTTTTGCTAAACTAACATTTATTTAGAACATATTTATAACTTGTATTCAAAAATAAAAAAGTTTTAGAACAAAAGTTCCATTATTTTAAGTATTTCTTCAAATTTTCAGTTTAGCTTATTCCTAAAAACATACAAATTTTATTAAAATTAATTAATATCATATTAATAAAAAAATTATTTGCCTTTAAAAATATTTGCAGAGTCACTTAGGAAAAACAACTATTATGGCAAGTGGCAGAATATGAGTATCAATCAATGCATTCCTGACAGTGTCGTTTTGTTAATTTTTAATTGAAATAATTTAAATAAAAATCATGAAACTACAAAAATGAATTTTTTTTATTGAAAGCACTTCTTAATTTGAAGACAACTTAATGTGAACTAAAAATCTGTACCTGAGAGGTAAACTATCGTAACTGATATTCGGAAAATTTTACAGAGAAGCACTTGTACGTATTACATAGCAAACTGTGTTACAATGAATTTTCCTCTAACATACATTTTAATATACAATTAGTTTCCACTACCTAGCTATGTAAATCGGACACTTTGCCACTCAAAAATGCAATTAAAAAGATTCCCAAAAAAAAGAATTAAAAATTTTCCTAATATCAGTACAGAAATTATTTTACAAGATTATTTTTCCATTATTAAATTCTAGAAATATCCAATACATCTGGTAATTCATAAATCTATTTTGTAATACTAAAAGTAAATTTTTACAACTTAATAAGCTTTACTAAAAGTAAAACGCCTAAATTCTTACAACTTAATAATTTTTACAACTTAATAAGCAATTAACATCAAACAAAAAACGAGCGCTTATTATTATAAATAAAAGTAAAAATCTAGTACAATTTCAAATTCAAAAATACATATTCAAAAATACATTTGTTTATATTTTTTTTGTGTGTGTAATTAATGCTTGAAAATATGGTAAGAATTAATTATTGTGATTCGTTATTATGAGTGTTTTATAATTTATAAAAGTTTTGGTGTAATAATTTAATTTAATTTAACAGTGAAATATACAGTTTATCGAGAAAAATTTTTGAAAATCGGATTTCTACGGTTTTGTGTTAATTCGTCAGTATTCTCAAAACTTGGATGCAAACACTAATTTTTTAAGAAGCAGCTCAAAAAATTTTAGTTATAAGTGTTAGAAGATCTTGAAATTTGCATTTGCCTGTAGAACCCAATATACCATAGGTCAGTTATTTGTCGGATTCATCGGAAATCAAAAATATCATTCGTAAACAAACTTAGTATACTAATGATATGAACACGCTAGCCACAAGGATATATGTTTAGTACGACATTGATCTTATATAGGTGAGAAATAACTGACATTTTCCATACATTAAGTGACTTCGAGCTGGTTAAATGTAACCATAAATTACTTTTGAACGTTAGATATACGACAAGTATTAAGATAAAGAATATAGCTGACGTAGCCGTTAGTTATTAAAAATTCACATATAAGTCAGTATTAAAACTGACTCCAAGATCGGTTATAAGGCTGACTATTAAACTAGTTGTAAATCTTAGTTAAATGTTGGTTATAGGAAGAATATCGAAGGACAGTTCTATGACTATCGTCAATGTTAGTAGTAAAACATAATTTAATGGTGCTGTAAAAACAGTGACGTAAGCAAATGGCAAAAATAAGAACTAGATACAGTTAATATTGTATTCCTGTTTAATATTTAAAATAAAAATAAAAAATAAATATAAAAATTAAAAAAAATTTGAAACTATCGGATGAAACCTTAGAATTAAACCTTTTTTGATGCTTTTAAAAAAATCTTGAGCAGCATGAGAAATATTATCATAATTATGAAATGAATTTTTATCCTTTTTTGCTTTATTACACACATCTGTTATGAACTGCAATAATTTCGAATAACGCTTGAAGAAAATTGTATCTAAAAATAAAGTATTTATTTGAGCTTTAATAATCGATTAATTAAACTGTTAATATAGTTTGAAAGTTACCATCATTTTCAGACTCCAATCCTTTTTTGATAAGTCTATCCCATTTTATTTGAATGACAAATTTTTCATCCAATAGTTTCATCAATATTGATTTAACAAACCCATTTACTTCTTTTTTTGCATCACCCTTATAAGCAAACTGTGTGTACTTAAATACCTAAAAATATATCAAATTGACATTAAAAAATGATTTAGTTACACAAACTTAAATTATATGCAGTAGTACAGTAAACATTCATAATTTAATTAGGTATGTGTATTTAATTACGTATTGTAGTATTGTATTTAATAACGGTTACCAATATTTACCATATCATTTCGAAAATCCACAGCATTCAATTTGGCTTCAAATTCATTTAACATTTCTTTATTTTTGATGCCTTGAATAACTTCAACAAGTGGATTTCTTACAGTTCTTCTATCTTCTGCCACTATATTTATTAAAATTTCGTTCTGAGCTATAACAGGTTTAACTTATCGTTCATGGTAGCTATATCATTTTTTATTTCAGCAATAGTCTTTTTACACTCAGCAATTCAAAAGAAGAAACTAAATAATTTTGAAGTGAATCATCCTTGGTAAATATGTTTGATTGTGCACCAATACTTTTATAAGAATTGGAATAATCAGCTTGCTCTATCACAATAGCTTCAATGGGTTGTAATACAGGAGCTACATCAATGTTTGAATCAAATACCTTTACCAGGTTACAATCAAGAGCTTGTAAACCATTGATGCAAATTGATGCTTCTTCAACTATTGTTTGCAGCTTATCATTATTTTTAATTTGATTATCAAAATCTTCAATGGTTTTTGACAAATGATTGAATTTCGTATCATAATTTGTGGTTCCTGTGAAATAATTTAACTTATTTTATCCACGACTACTAAAGAATATATACTTTCCATGCGTATATCTTTCATTGTAATTGTATTCATTCCTTTCTATATATCAAATTCTTTTTTATTTATTTCATTCCATTTTATTTATTCAAAATTTCCCTAACAAATTAAAAACTTGATTTGTTGGTATAGTAATATAAACAGATAAAACAAGAACAATACATATAAAATAAACAAACATGTTTTATTTTGTTTTATATTTCATAGATTTATTTCAATATGGCGATATAAACTTTTACAGGAAAACTTGAATGAAATTATTTGAAATATTTGTAGTCGTGGATAAAATAGTATCTTGTATTCGCTTAGAATGAAGGCAATTCTTCACTCTAGCTCATACAAGAATCTACTATTCATCACTTTCTGATGAATCCGAATACGTTGAAGTTAAACTGTTCATCCTGTATTGGCATTCTAAATTTGCTGATTTCAAATTATCTATGTTAAAAGAAAGTTAATTTAATAAAAATGGAAAATCATAATCACTACGTAACTCACCAAACCCTGTTTTCAAAATACGACAATTATATTCTTTCCAATCTGCCTGTGGAGCACAAACAGATTTAAGCTCTATATTCCAATTCTTTATTTGTGGGCACAAAACTGTTTTGCAGTCTTCCATTAGCCATTCAATTCTTACTACCTCAACAGTTTTCTCTTTGTCATTTTCAGGCGGAAATTCTACAACAGCATAATTATTTTTACGTTTCAGAGGGGTATGTTTCTTCATACCGGTATCTATAAAATATTATTGCTATGTAAAGTAATTACTTTTATGTTTTAATAAATCAATCAGTAATTAAAAAAATTAAGTCGGTAAAAAATTTACAAAAATATTTTTAAAATATAAAATTTAAAAAAGAGTAATTATAGTTGCATGACTCTCAGCAAAAAAATATATTGTTCGTTTTTTAGCTTACTATAATAATAATATTAATATTTAACATTAATATTTAAGAATTTAAAAACTTTCAGTGCAGTTTTCCGAATTATTAAACATTGTCAGCGGAAAAAATGTTTTAGTTGAAGACTCATCACTATCAGACATGGCAAAAAGCTTACAGTATAATTCTGAAATCTTCAATTTTTGCGTATTCGATGTTAAGTTCTTTGTTTGATATATATTAAGTTTTGAAGATTGAAGGGGGTATGTATAAAAATCGGCTTTTTCAAAATATTGTTTACCTATCATATATACTACTTCATTTTCTTTAATAAAATATAGAATCTCAAATATTTGACAATCCTTAGTTAAGACATATTTATTTTTATCGTCATTGGTTAATTTATAACCATGAAAACACATTTTTGAAAATGCATTTTCTGTCCCCTTAATTTCACCAAATAATTGAATATTTGAATAAGTTTTATCATTTGATTCACTGACAGATAAAAAGTTGTTAATCTCGTGCAATCTGTTTGAAAGTTCGACTAAAGGGCACTTATGACCTGCTAATAACTTTTTAAAGGGGTTCATATACGATTCAAAACAAAAAGCTGAAAAAGAATCCAATGACTCTTTAAAATTCAAGACCTCTTTAGGCAGATGAATTATCATGTGAACGTTATGATTCACACTATGTGAGCCGTACAAAGTTGTATACTGCTTTACAAAGTCCTTCAACAAACTTGCAGAAAGCGAATTGTATTTAAAACACATCTCCGGATTGCAAAGTATTTTTATAGCTACATGTAACATTAAGAAATGATCATAGTATTTGTTCAAATAACTGGGTAAAGATTTAAGAACAAATGGACCATAATACAATAAAAAGGTCCTAAGCTCTGTTCCTTTGTACACTGAAAAGTGGTTTAAAGACCGAATTTGTATTTGAAAGTTGTTAGGTTTAAATTGGTTTAAATAAAGCATTTTGGTAGAAACTAAATTTTTAATGTGGTTAACAAACAATGGTTTTTTACCAAACCAAATTTTAAGGAGTTTTTTCATAACTCCCAATAGGACAATATGTAAATAATCCAATGCAATTTGGGAAACCATACCTACATCTAATTGTTCTATGGGAGAATCAAATACATGAAATTCCGCGTCTTCTCTAAGCAAAAAACTACTATCGGTTCGCAAAGTAGCTTTCTGGTCATTGTAACTCATTTTATGGTGAGTCTTACTAAAAGTTCCTCTAATAGTACATTTGGGACAACTTATATATGCGTTATAATGTTTTGTACCACACATACATGCTCTTGCTGGTGCATCACATATTATGGCTCGGATATTGATGGAGTACATAGTTTTATTAATTTCTAGTTCATTTTGAATTTGTTTCATTTCAGTAACAAACGGATTTAAAAATTCAGAAAAGTCTTGTGGTTTTTTATGGCCATGGTATACCCCTATTACAAAAACTGAATTTTTTGTTATATTCAAAAGTCGACCCATGATTAACCAAAATTAGTGTTCCGTGTTATCATGGAATATAGGTAATCCATCTACATTAATATCAATATATATAAAATTTGAGAATCTAAATCAATCACTGAAATAATACGTCTTAAAATATTGGCTAAACCAATATGTATGTATTCTCCAACCGACAAAAGTAGTTTTTCTACTTTTCGAGGAGTTTGTAAAAGACACCTAAAATCTGCAGGGAGATCTGGATTTTGTAATTTCAAAAACTTCAAAAGCTCAGAAATTGCGTTTTTCTTAATGTTATGCTTAACTGACCACTGCTGCAAGAAAGCCCGTAAGTCAAGCTCTTGCATTTTTAAAGATTCATCACTGCTAGAAATGTTACAATTTATCATTTCTGTAATTTGAGGTTGCACATGCTGGAAACATACATTATCTTTAGATGCTTTTGGAAGGGAACTAAATGAATTTATAGAATCAAGATCTATTGCATTAGAATTTTCTGTACAAATTGGGATTTCAATTTTTTTTTTGCTTGACGTCTGTACTTATATTTTAAATTATTAATAAACTTTTTTCTTGTTTTAGTACAGTGTATAAGGGAATAACACATTTTAAATTTTATAATTTTTACAAATATTGATTATGTATGTTAAAGTTTTAAAAACCGCGCCGTATTGCAAATATTTAAAAAAAATTATACTATTGTATGTGTCTCCAATATTTTCTAAAAAAAATAATAATTATAAATATATATTTCAGAAATACTTATGAGATTGGTAACACTCTAAAGATTAAAATTGGAAACACTCTAAAAAAGGCACCAACTGAATAAATTTTATAATAAATTCAATTAACTGGAGTCCAACAGTAGATTCTAAAAAAAAATAAACAGAAATCAAAAAGTTTTATAACAATACAAAAAATATATAATAATTAATAATAAACATAAAAGAAATATTTCTATAACCCTGATGTTTGGGTGTATAGCGGTTCGATTTGACTGAAACAACTGTAAAATTGTAACAACAATTACGTTGTTTTTTCAGTTGTTTCGGTCTGTCAAATCGAACACAAGATTTTCATATATATGTATATTGTATATAAAACAAAAAGAAAAAAATATGTAAAACACGTTTCGGATTGGTTTTTTGTGAACAATTAAGCTTAAGTAAATATTGGAAATCACTTGAATTTTGCAATTCGAAATAACTTTTTCATTTTCTCTAAAATTCTTTTAGAAAAAATTAGTTGTGCTTCGTGTCAGGATTCGAACTACATTCATCAGAGACACATTGTTCAAATCCCGTGTGTCTTACACAACTTAGCCAAAGCGGCGATGACGAAACAAATTTTAATTTTGATGTTCAGATAATTTCTAAATTGAAACTTCATCATTTTTCATATTTACTTAAGTTGAATTTTTCATCTATGATTACATATTGAAAATTGTATTTCTTTGGTATTTTTTGTAAAACATGTAAAACACGTTATTTTTTACAGAAATGTAAAATATTTGTATTAAAACTTTTTTTTACACTTTTCTTTTATATGCTGTACCAAAACTAAAAAACATTAAAATAAAACCATGTATGCATAAGCAATCAATTGATTTTTATTTTGTTTTCCAATAAATTGCCAAACAATTACCACTTACGAAATAATTGCAAAAACAAAATAAAATTACCAAAAAGTATTATTCCAGTACAAAATTAATGAAAAATGTGGATTCGTGTAGAGCGCCCCCAAACAACGAAATCCTTCAAATAACGGCTCTAGGGGTAAACATATGTGCTTACTATTTACATAACCTAAAATATTTGTCTAGATGCCTCTAGATGCCTCTTATTTACAAATACACAAAAACTACTGTACAAACTAAATATTAACTTACCATTTTTTCTTATATCTTATTACTATATACACATATATATATTTATAATATATAAACTATAAATTTACGAATATCTAATTAATTAAAATTTGCACAAGTCTTGTTCATTATAAAATTATAATGAAATGTGAAAAAGACTACCAACAAACTAATAAAACGTCTGTAAACTGGCGCTTATGTACGTCTACCAATTTTCTTTGCATTACGAACACATAATAAAGCAATTTATTGTAGTTATTTGTAGACAAATAACTGACGCTGTTGTCAGTTTTATGTAAACTGACTTTTATGTAAAACCAGTAACCGTTTGAAGAGAAAGCTTACCTTAATTTGACGCTTACACTCAAGAACTGTATATGCGGCAAGGTTAAATATTTGTTTCGACTTAGAACATAGTTCAATATCCGACATAAAAGCCAGTAATTTAAATTGATTTCTTAAGCTGATTTTAAATCTGGCGTTCGAAAAAAACATCTGGTTATTGGTTTTTAGGTAAGTTTCAGAATTAACAAACAAGTCTGAGGCATATCTCAAGTCGATGTGTGAAAAATATGTTAACTGTGAGTGAGCTTGTAGGCATGTTCACTAAATACCACTCCCATGCCAGTACAAATACTTTGCACTTTTTTACGACCTGGCGCGATGGTATATTGGGGAACATTATTTAATAATTCACTAAAATGTCCATATCTTTTGATTAACTTAACCGAATTTCGTTATTTTATATTTTTTTAAAAGGTATTGAACTAAGTAATATCAGTAAATTATTTTTTCCATCTTTCAAAATTAGAAGCATAGGGTGACCGAAAAATTAAATATAATATTTTGAAATAAACAAAACGAAATATTTATTGTAAAAATGTTTAGACAAAATTATGATGTTGAAAAGTTTTGAAATGAAAATTCAAGGTTATAAATCGCCATATGTGGTACTCAGCTCAGATTACTCTCCATTTTGCTTTCTGCTCTACTCTCACTTAGTTATCCCTAAAGTTAGTTTCACTAACTTATTCACGCAAGATTTCTGCAACAGCATTTTTTGTTAATTTAGGAATTTTTTGTCGATGATTCTCTACAACTTGAAGGATGATCTTTATCTGTTCTTCATCTTGACTTAAAATGTTATTGTAATCTGTCATCAACTTTACTCCTCGTTCGGCAACGTCATTTACGATCAACATTCTTTTAAGTTCCTGTTCCATGCTCAAGCATTCTTCATTCGCTGTTCAAGAATCTGGGTTTTCAAACAAAAATTGTAGAATTTTTTTGAAGACCATTTCAAAAAACAACTTGGTTTTATTAGATACGAAAAAATCTAAATTTATTTTATCCATCACTAATTTGGAAATACTTGCTTTCTTGGATGTCATGTTTGATTGATTAATAAATTGTAACTTTTTTGCCATTGCTGTTTTGACATTGTTACTCAAATCCCTGTCAAAAAATGCTAAGCTACTAGAATATCACCTAAGTACCACAAGTGATTTGAAAAAGATTTGAAGGCAGCGTCTGATACAATCACATTTATATTTTTATAAGCATGAATTTCTTGCAACAAATGCAAATAATTTTTGGGTGCTAGCGTCGGGCGTTGACAGGTGATCTATTTTGGAATGTACACTTTGATAATAAATATATTAAAATCACGCAGTCCATTCAAATCTTTTGCTGCAATAGAGGAAATGTTAATTTTTTTGCCGAAGTATTATAAAATAATTTATGTTTTTACCGTTTAACTTTTAACCTTTTAACCTTTAATTCGATGGCAATCCAGAAACCGACGGAGTACAACCAAACAAGAAGGAAGCTGACGTGTTGGCAATAAGTTGTTTGTGTCTGTTGCTGATTTACCTGTAAATACCGCATGGAGGGCTTTTTTTTTTTATTTATAATTTTTTTTATTTTTGATCTACGGGTGTGACAACCCCGCGTACTCTAGTCCGTCAAAAAAACAAATTGGCGTCCATCAACACCTTAAAACGCATGTCGTTGTGGGACCTTGTTCTTAAAAGGTTCCTATGTGTTGTTGTGACACATGTTGTAATTCCTACTACACAACACATTTTATTATTAAAAAAAGATCGTTTTTAAATTTTGTTATACTCTAAAATGAACATCTTTTAGCAATTTTTTGATTCAATTTCTTCTATGTACTTACCAATAAGCCAAAAAGTATTTTGAAATTTATTCATTTTTTTTTAATAATTACTAAATTCGTGCCGAAACTGTATATAAATAAGTCTAATTAAAACTTAAATTTTTAACTTTTACTCAAAAACGTTTGTAGTTTAAATTATATCCGACTCTTACAAAATAACGAACTGAACTGACTATCGTTTTTCCTAAAATTTTTTGAACTGCTTCTCAAAAAATGAGTTTTTGCATCCAAATTTTGAGAATACTAACGAATCAACACAAAACCGTAGAAATCCGATTTTCAAAAATTTTTCTCGATAAACTACACTGTCAGGAATGCATTGATTGATGCTCATATTCTGACACTTGCCATAATAGTTGTTTTTCCTAAGTGACTCTGCAAATATTTTTAAAGGCAAGTAATTTTTTTATTAATATGATATTGTGTTTAATTAATTTTAATAAATTTTGTATATTTTTAGAAATACACTGTTAAGCTAAACTGAAAATTTGAAGAAAAACTTAAAATAATGGAACTTTTGTTCTAAAACTTTTTTATAAATAAATAAATAAATGTTAGTTTAGCAAAAATATTAATATTTCGTTTGGAACTTTTTTCCCTAAATATCACTGGAGGCAATGAGACCATTTTAAAAAATTGAGAACGAATTCAGAAAATTCCACTAAAACTTTTTTGTTGTAATACCGAGAAAAAAAGTTTGTTCTAAGAAAGTTAGACAATCGCAATATAACATGGGTTCGCTTTAACTTTTTTTTCATTTCATTAAGCGTTTTTGAGATATGAGTATTTACAGCCAAGAAATCTCGAATCTTGTTTTGCTATATGCAAAAGCGCTGACTCTTGGATGCACCAATTGGGCCAATTTTTTGTGTGGATATTCAGTATGGACCAATAAACGAATTAAGCCCTGAGCACCAAAAAAAAAACATTTTGCATTTCCATACAAAAATGGGTCGGTCTAATGCACTTCTAACTTATTGGAAAAGCGTACGGTTTTTATTTCTATCATTACAGTATTTTTTCTTTAAAAAAAACATAAATTTTAAACAGTTTTTTACTGCACACTTGAAACTGTTATTTGTATAACGTACACATTAAAAAAAATCAAAGTAATGACAAACTCATCTCGAAGTTGACAATTTATAATTCAAACAAAGAAAAATACTTGCGAACAATTTCACGATGATCATTTTAAACTTAAAACAAAAAAAAAATAATTAAATTAAATTATTTATTATGTTTCTTAGTTCGGCAATATAAAGTTGGTCCATAATTGCCAGGATTGCCTTCTTGATTATCGTTATGGTATTCAGACTCTTCAAAATCACATTCTTCCTCGGATTCTTCGTTTTGAAAAAAAATCTGAATCTAAAAATCGCCATTTTTATAATTTTCCTTCAGAACAAAAAAAACTTATTCCCGACAGTTACATGCACAACGAATTTTATCTTTAAAACAAAAAATAACGCGTGTCCTAAACTTTCACAAATGGTTATATATAAAATAAGCTTCAATTTAGTTTAAAAAAAAAAAAAAAATGCTATGCCATCTTTTTTTCAATTACACCGTTTTTTTCTTATGTTACACCGTTAAAAATTATTTCAAAAAATTAACAGTGTACATTTTTAAAAACTTTGTTCTAATTAATACCTATTCAACGACATATCATTTATGAAAATCGATTCAGTAGTTTTTCTACTATTACAAGTGCCACTGTATTGTGGCTTGGACTTTTATACACGAGATATTGTTTCACTTTTATCAAGAACAAAAAGTACTTAACGCACTGAATACAATCATCAACCACACAAGTCTAACCCTAGGAATCTCTATCTGGAGTGAATTAGTTCAACATCCCAAAAGAATTAAACATTTATATAAAAATTGGTATCATAAATCCAAAAAAAAAATACCTTAAATTAGGTATCCTATCACCCTTATGTTGCAAATATTTCAATAATGACAAACCATTAAATGTCAATTTAATTGTTGATTTTTTTTTTCCGACAACTGTTTAATAATCTTCCTTGATTTATAGTTTTGTAATGCTTCAAGGTTGTTATATCGAAATTATAAGTTGCTATTTCCTTCTTGATTTTTATTTTCGCGGGGAAATTCCAGTAAAATAATTTCAGTAGAATTATTTATTGATTGATGTTGTACCAAATTTTTCATATAATATTCCGCCATCCAAATATATTTGTGTGTAACCACATAAAAAGAAACTTAGTTGGTTATACCGACCTCAGATAATTTATATTCAGTAAACGAAACGTACCTTTTACTTGGTACGTGAGTAACGTACCAAGTTTCCAATCACAGAGCTTTGTTTTTATATATATTTTTGTTGAAACGTTGGTTTTTGAACCAACTGCAGCACCCGTGTCCTTCCAAGGTCACCATTCACCACTGTTTATAGTTATTTATTTTTTCTGGAGTTATTAGGACGCCCAAAAACAATATATCAAAAAAAATAAATATTTTGTAACAATATATATGTCTCATTCATTTAATATTTGCAAATCTTTAAATTCGACCTCATGATTTTATTATAAATAACAATTTTATTTTATTTTCTAGAGTTAACAACCGAATTAAGTTATTCAATAATTTAACATCGAATGAAATGAAAAAATGTGTTCTTATAAAACGTAATCATGTTTTTTCGTTTTCTTTTCAAAACTACCAACCTTGACAGATCAAATCGTTCTTTTTTTTTGACGGATGGCAAGTTTATATATGGTGTTTCGTTATTCAGCGGTTTGAAAGATATTAGTTGAATTTAAAAGTTTGAGTTGTTGTTTCAGAGAAAAAAATGAATTGTAAAATTTACATTTAGATAAAAGATGAATTATTAATATGTTAATAAATACATTTCGAAATGTAATATATGTATTTTGATTTATTCAATGAGAAGAACTCGCAATCGTTACACTACAATCGCTCGTCAAAATGCACTCACATCACAAAATAACAAAAAATTGAGGGGCACCCTGTGAAGACCCCTGGTCGAAAAAAAAATACTAAGAGAACTTGTATTTTTTATTTATGAAAGACTATCTAAACAAAAAATAATCAAAATTAAAAGGGGTCAAGTCAAAATTTCCCAAAAATTTGCTGAACTTGCGTGAAATTGCTCATTTATTAAAATTTATTTTATTTATCTATTTTTTCATTTATTTAAAAAAAATTTATTTATTTATTTTATTCATCTATTTAAGAAATTTATTTGTTTAATTATTTGTAAATATTTGTTTATTTAAATAATTTATTTAAAGTATTTATTTGCTTATCTATAAGAATAATTTATTTATTTACTTGTTAAATTGTCTATTTAAAATTTATTT